>JAOSYY010025009.1:0-10736 GCA_025727935.1 Hebomoia glaucippe | reverse complement strand
CATAAGGTTCGGTCGAGCCGTTTCGGAGGAGTTCAAGTTCGAACACCGTGACACGAGAATTTTATATATTAGATGTTGCTAAAGATAAGCATTAGGTACCCTATTTTCTCGGAAGCAAATATATATTTATGGAGTAGCTGTTGGTATGATATACCATAACCCTTAAACCACCTTCATAGCACCTAAAAATCTTCTGATTTTATCTCGGACTGTTTTAGAACTTTGTAAGAGAAACAATTCCGTCATACATGTTTGTCCAGTTTACGCAGTGCACGTAACGGAAGCTTTCCAAATAAAAACAATTGTCTTCGATTTTGCAACATTTCTCATGAATGCTCCGTAACTGTTAAGTGTGACGTGATTTATGTTGCCTTCGTCAATATATAGGCTATACAAAACTAAAGATGAGATGACCGTTTTCCGCAGTCATTAGTTTTTTTTTCTGGTGTAGACTACGTGTTTCGTGTTTTGTTGTTACCAGTACATTTCGCTCCGACCTAGTCTAGGTGAAACACGTTAACTTGAACATAACGTTCAATGTAATAAAATTTAAGTAACAATATCACATGATTTGCTTTTATAAGCCATAAACACTTACTATAAAGCTTTGTTGAGACTTTTGAAATAACAGTGTGATAATGGAAGGTCGTAGAGTTATCTGAATGTTGTATGTTGTCTTTTTTATACATTCAAATTGATGTAAAGTGAATCGATTTTTTTAATAAGAATCCATCTATCTTTATAACTCCTATATCTAAGTCTAAAATAATAACTTTATAGCAGTTGTGTAAAGGTTATTTGATACTCAATGACAGAAGTTGTAAAATATTACGGTCAATCTTCAAAACGGCTGGGCCGATTTTGATAGGACTTGGCAATAAATAACCAATATTATAAGTATTACAATCAAAATTTAAAATTCTGCTGTCAGTATGATGAGACTTATAAACAATAAATTATATTTTATCTGTAGTTTCTTAGTACCAAGCAATAAATACAAAGATTAACTTACACGCTTTTAAAATTTGGAATGTAAAATGGACGGTATTACAACAATAAAGCTGTAATATTTGACTTTGTCTCGACTACTTGAGAGCGCTTTATTTAAAATTAACTCGATATGTTAGGCTAAATTTATTTGAATGCCCACGGCTGCATATGAATAAGCACAGTGAGTAATGTTGACTGATTTATAATTTTTAACTTCTTATTTTCTTTGCAGGAATTATGGAAACAGCGCTTTTGTTGTTCCTCGGAACTTGCGCTGTTGTAGGCGGGGATTACAGTTTATTAACAAACCCAACATTTTTTCAAGAATTCTCAGGATTTCAATTAGATAATAAAGTGGGGGATCAAAATGCTGTACAAGCTGAAAGATTGCCAGTCAATGGGTTTGGGTAAGGTTTTATTGGATAGAAAAAAAATTGTTAAATAAATCATATACGTGTCATTTACGAACACAGTGTAACTAAACAAGTCTGTGTACATGTGATAGAAGTGACACTTCTTTGGCAAGATTAAATAAAGTCAGTAAGATTTTCAAACCGATAGTCAGAGATAAAATCCAAAATCTTAGCGGCCTTATGACGCTAATGTTCTAACCGTATTGTCCTGACACCTGTTGTTTCACTTCGAAAACGAACAGTTATAAAAAAATAATATCTTTATTAACCTCTTTAAAATTTCAAATTGTCTAACTTACTTTTGTGTTAATTTTATAAGCAAACAGATTTAACTTTCAAATAAAAAACTATATTTAATTTTAGTAATTTACTTTGTGTGTAATCTATGTTGTTGTTAATAATAATTATAACTGTATAATATAGGTACAATTTACATTTGTCTTGACTTGCTGTGTTAAATAATTTGAGAAAGAAACCGATACTGACGGTAGCGCACTAGCCTGGTAGCAAGAGTAGCAAATGCTAAGGCCCCGACCTTTGGGAGGCCCCGCGTACCAATGCTTTCATAAAACTGATAACTGTAATTAAAGCAGTCTGCAAATCATAGATGGAAACGTCGTGACGTGCCATGCGCGTTTCGATTTCAATCTATGAAGTTCCGAATACTCGAAATAAAAATAAAATAAGGCCTTAAAGTTCGCAACGCAACTTCTAGATCTATTGATCTTGGAGGTGTCCATGGGCGACAGAAATCGCTTAATATTAAGTGAACTGTATGCTCGTTTGTTTCCTATCGCATAAAAAAAAATTGATAAAAAATTGCGACAGGCCCTTCACTGGCCTAATCCAACACTGGATATAGACATAACTAAAACAATACTTACAGTAATTAAAAGCTCACCTGTTGCACTAAGAAGCGAGGAGCACGACAAATATTAAGTTAGTTCTAGTTTAGAATGACTTGCATGCATGACTAATTTTGTGTAACTCAATTTGCACCGTTTTTTTAACAGAGACATTAAAGGTATATATCCAGATCAAGGAAGTTATTTAAGGTAAATGATTTTTTGTTAATGATTTTTGAGAAATAATATTTTTCATACAAAATCTTTTATTGTATGTATACATACTATGTCCTTACCTCATTCGAAACATTCGTAAATTTATACAGTACAAACAATAAAATAGGTTTGAATCTAATTTATTATTCGTTATTCATTGAATTAACGAATTAATACTGTTTATCACCACAATATTTATATTAAATAAATTATGTGGTAATCATGATTATTTGTCTTATGGCTTTAGTTGAGTAAATTGGACAAGTCAGACATATATAACTGTAAATAGAGTTGCCTCGAAAACACCTTAGATCAACGATTTAAAATTAAAAATTGATTGCGTTTGATATTTGTCAGTAATTAAAATATATTTCTTATTAATTTGTTACGTAAAAAACAGCTTCAGTAATCCACCGCCACCAATTGGATCTACTCAGGACCCAGCAACGCAGACCTGTGGCTCTCCACCCTCTTTCTGCACTAAGTCAAGATACCGATCAATCGATGGGAGTTGCAACAATCTCTTGAATTCAAGATTGGGCATGCCTCAGACACCATACAAACGACTACTTCCTTTTAATTATGCCGATGGTATGTAAAAATACTGTATATAAAATTACAAACTGGAACAAATATGCTCTTAGTTTTAGTATCTCATCAGGTCTGTTTAAATGTATTATAGTATATTCATGTGAACTACGGATACGTACATTATGTAACAAATTAAAAGCAGGATAAAATTATCTCGACTTCACACGATTGGTTGGCGGTTTACAATAGAAGCGATAATAAAAATGTGTCCAAATAGAAAGATAATTTTGTTTGTCATAATACAGTGGGACACACTCTTTATTATTTGCCGTAATCTCAACTGAATCAAGTATGAATAAAAATAGGTCAACTGAAAATAATTGAACAGTGTTATGGAATCGCAATCCATCAAGTTAGGCTCACCCTCGTTTGTCGTTAATTAATAAGGAACTTTGTCTATTTCGAAGACATCATGAGCCAACATTTTTTTTGGGACTTCGACTTTTAATTGTTGATAGTTTTTATGTAATTTGGTTTCAAATGAATTTATATGGATGTTTTATTGAATGATATAGCGAATATAGCATAGGGCTGAACTTTGAAATGACGTTCCACGTCGGTCTAAATCGTCAATAGTAAAATTCGTGATGGACAAATATAATTACGTGAAATAAAGCCTCACCCTGCATAACAACTGAAATTGTCTCTTTGATCGTCGTTTTCGCTCGCTCGATACGATTCAATTATGTCGATTCGAATCGAACTGTAGAAAACAATGACTGACAAATACTCTAATTTCGTAGTAAACAACTGAATTTCACATCTAATAAAAATCACCGTATAAAATGTTATGGCGTTACTAGAATTCGTTTATTTTATGCAGATACATAAGAAGCTTCTTGTAAAAACATTATGGCCCCTTTTAAATGTGTCTTAAGAAGAATGTAGTTTCAAGACTAGTGAAATCATTTTTTTTGTTATTATAATATATTAATACTAGCTAACAACGTCGTTTTGCCATATAATAAAAATAGGGTTGATTGTATAGGGGTAAAAATTTGGAATTATGTGTTTATGTTATATGTTGTATCGTAAAAAAATAAAAAGAAAACATGTTGTATAATAATAAAAACAAAATTAGGGGTGGACCACCCTTAACATTTTGGGGGATGAAACAAAGATATTTTCCGATTGTTCACTGAATATGCATATAAAATTTCATAAAATCTAGCCTGTGCTTACATTTATACTTGTATTTAATATATTTCTATTAAGTTTCTTTACTAACATTGTTGTACTATTGAAATTGTGAGCTACACAATATCAAGTTTGTAACTATAGCTTTTGCTGTAACTTAGAAGAGTTTTGATATGTAAAAGAAATCTGTCTATAAGTTATGGTTGTTATAGCTAATAGAGACTTTTAAAGAAACCATAAATGCTATTCTTCGCAGGTATAAGTCAGTTCCCCAGATCGGTTACCGGAGAGGAACTGCCGAATGTACGAGATATCAGTTTACTATTATTCCCTGATAAGCCTTTAGTGGATATAAAATGGAATCTGAATGCTCAACAATGGGGTCAAATTATTACACATGACATGTCCCTCACCGCTGGCGTTGCACAGAGTCGTAAGTATATTCCAGCAATACACCTAATTCTAATATCATACATTCAACTTAACCATAGATTACTTCAAGTAAATTTTTTAAATATTTTCTCCTCTTCGCTTATTCCTACAGCTAGTAATTCAAGTTTAAGTTGTCGCAGTTGGAAAGCAATGGTACGTGTGGAAAATACTAAACTAAACTCACGTACAGATATATAACTTAACTTTTAATATAAGATTAAAAATACATCACAGTTCTGTCTGCTACGACAGAGCGGCGAATGATATAATGCTTAACACACCCTGTCTTGGGCGTCTAGTCTAAAGAGATTTATTGTATCTAGTGATCGTGTAGTACTCGAAATTCGACCGTAGTTTATTAAGCTATATTATACTAGCTGACCCAGCATACGTCGTTTTGCCACATAAATATATAGTGGTTCATTGTAGAGGGATGAAAATTTGGGGTTGTTTGTAAAATAAAAATAAAATTTTTTGTTCAAAAAATAATAAAAAAAAAATAAGGGTTAGACCACCCTTAACATTTTGGGGATGAAAAATAGATGTCCGATTCTCAGATCTACTGAATATGCTTATACAATTTTACGGAAATCAGTCGAGCAGTTTTGGAGGAGTAGAATTACAAACACAGTGACACGAGAATTTTATATACTAGATTTAAACTCTAAATTTCTGCCCTTGCTCTGATATACACTCCTAGCTGTGTTCTTAACCTTATACCTTCGTAGTGTTAAAAATCTTCACTAATCACACAAACTAAACTTTATAGATTACTACTATTTGTATAGATTATAACTATAAAATTTTACACAGCTCCACTTATGCAAAATTTTATAAATGGACATAGAGTTTTGCTTTCATTTCAAATAAACTTTAAAAAAAAACAGATTTATATACAAACAATAACTTATTCAATTCTACCATAACTATAGACACAATGTATACAATATGTAATGCATTTTAAATTTACTATAATAAGCTTGTTTTATCCCGAAGGAAATCGGATATAAAATACATCTTTGGTAAGGCTTTGCAAAAATAAATCATTTCCTTCTAACATAATATCGTTATGATTGAGGCATAAAAACAGCAAAGCATTGTTTACGACCGTCGAAACAATAAACAATGTTGAACAGATATTTAAATAAAATTAAACAACTGTTATTAAAGTAAGTCCATATTCAAAAATATTGAATGCGAAGTAATTTTGTCTGTTATCCTTTTGCACTTAAAGCGCTGAATCTATTATGATGTATTGCGATGACTACTTTTTTATAATTTTATTTTGTAATTGTATAAAAAAAATTACATAAGTGGTTTTTTGTTGACATTAGTAACATTAACGCGAGCGAAGGCGCGGTTAACAGCTTGTACAAAATAATGATTCAGAATATCACAGTTAATTTGTCGTATGTCGTTTATTCAATTATTATTTCTAACAACGCTGGCTGTTCGTAAACGGTGCCTTTTTATGTTTGTAGAATTTCATTCATGATTAATTAAAAACAGTAATTATCAGTCGTGAAATCCTGACGTACTGCATAATATAACGCAGAATTTAATTAAATAGTGATGTTTCGCGGTTTCACCTGCTTTGCTCTTAAGTTTATAATATGATGAAATAAAAATAGCCAATCAATAAAAGTCCCTGCAAAATAGGTCGAGTCGTTTCTATGGCTAGGCATAACAGACAGACAGACATCTAAACAAGAATTTTATAGTATTTGCGTTATAAGTATCCTATATAATTTTATATGCGTAGAGGATAAAACTGTTATTTGTATAATTTATTTATTATTGTTAATGGTTTCGTGGTGATAGATTTTTTTATCCATAATGTAAATTTTAATAGATCGAGATCCTGTGGTGTGTTGTGATGAAATGGGAAAACTTGCTGCTGATGCATTTAGTAATCCCGTGTGTGCCCCCATCGTTATCCCACCAGATGACCCAGTTCACGCTCCACAGGGAACGGAGTGCATGAACTTTGTAAGAACTGGCACGACGAGGGATAGGAACTGTACACCACCCAATTCACCAGCACAGCCAGTAAGTGTAAATAAATCTAGCTAGCTCTAGCACAGCTATTATTCAAATGATCACATCCAAATTCAATATGTCTGACTGTCTAACAATTATACATTTCAGTGGCATTGACGTAAATAAAACACAAGAGCGCTAGCTTTAATTACAAAATAAATTCATCTGTCAGACTACAGACTATTATTTCTGAGACAGATACTTCAGATTAGGATTTCGAAATTAATTTTGAACGAAAGGACGCTGTTGCCATGACTGCTGCAGTCGTTAAAGTATCGCTTTTACTAAATAAAACTTTTATAGAGGTTAGTTACTAACTGTTAGCTGGAATTAGCTTAAAACTTCACTCTATTAAAGTATATGGCATGGGATCGGATTATATGGAATACTTTACTTGAATAACTTTCACACGTGCACTACACATATATTCACTGTGTGAAAATTCGTGTAGTCACCATTCCATTCCAGTATTCTAAAATTCAAATTAACGTTTAGTTTATATTTGTGGCTATGAACGCACCGATGAGCCATGCTACAGTTTTAATCAAGATTATATATTTTTCTTTTTTACGTTAATAGCTTTTTCCCGTGGCTTCCCTCGATTAGTGTTGATTTATCGTATGTATAAGGGTAGGTAATTAGTTTTCAAATTTATTTCTACTTGCTAAATTCAAAACAGTATTTAGCGGCTCCTCCTCAAAATCATTGTCCAGTTACTGGTATTAAATATAAGAAACCACATTGTATAGCTTTTCAGCACCAATAAAAAAAAAAAATTCAAAACAGTATTTGAATTTTTATGGACAAGCTATATTTTACAAGATGATTTAAAATTACTTGTTTTATTCATTGAGATTTGTATACGTAATATTTTATTTATAGCTAACAACAGTTACCGCGTTCATGGACCTCTCCTTGGTCTATGGTAGTAGTGAAAGTCAGGCAAGGCCAATCCGTGCTTTTCAAGGTGGTAGATTGCTAACGATACCGCGAAATGGACGTGAGTGGCCACCTCAGGATCCAAATATTACCCAAACATGTGAATCAGCACTGTCACCCAACGAACCTTGCTATTTAACCGGTAAGATTTTAAACAGACATATATGTATAATGGATTGAATGTTATGCGAATAATAATTTTCTACAACCTAATAAAGTTACAATAGTATCGAGATTGATTTAAGATTTTTTTTTAATTTTTAAAGTATATCGGGTTATTAAAAATGTCATATAATGTGTCTTATGAATCGCTTGTTAGTTCTGTACGAGCGATGATCTTGAAACTATTTTAGATATTCAGAATTATTTCACAGACGTCGGATATTAAATACAGTGATAAAAATAACATCATTTTATTGCAAATATTTAAAATTACGTAGCATAAGTTGCTAACCAAAATATAGTAGAGAAACAAGGGAAGTCTGTAGCATTTCTGAAAGTATTCAAGTAGCCAACTCTTTGAGAATTCGCTTCACGAATTGTTTTAAAATTCCAGGATTACATTTTCACGTTTCAAGAATTTTTGGGGAAAGAAGAAGCGTCAGTAATGTTTGAAGCTATACATATAAAATCATACTGTATAAGTATTTTGTTACTTTGAAAATTTCCTTTACGTATCTATTAAATCGTAATTTTCCTTGAGATTACAAAACTGATTTCTTTTTAAGTATGGCTAATGTATTTTTCATTCTTTAATCTTTTGTTCAACAAAATAACAATTTTTCAATCGTTTGATTTATTTATTAATTGTTACTTGTAAGGTTTGTTTTACTTATTATATAAATTTATCTTTTTATTGTCAGGACAAAGCAATAGAAAATTTCAATAGAAGCTGACCTCGAAACACTCAAATATTTTACATACTTCCAAATTAACAAGAATTTCAGTCTTCGAAAAAGTTTTATATTGAAAATTATTTGTTTTCTTTTTGTACATTCATAAAGCTGATATATTTTGTGTATTGTCCTTACTATGTATGTTCTTTTCACAGGTGATGTGCGTGTAAACCAAAACCCACAGTTGACTCTTCTCCAAGTACTTCTGCTTCGTGAACACAATCGCATTGCCGATAAACTTGTAGCTATGAATCCGTGGTGGACTGATGAAACAATCTTCCAAGAAGCAAGGAGAATTCACATTGCTCAAATACAATATATTAACTACTATGAATATCTGCCTATATTTCTTGGTAAGATTTATATATTGCTCATCAATAAAATCCTGACAGAAATTATGAAACCCTAAATATAGAACAAAATTACGAGACCTCATACGATATATGCGATCGTCAGACACATTAAGACAATGGTATTATTTAAACCATTAAGTTTGTAAAATGTTCTGAAAATATATTTATTAATTACATATAACCTTGAAATTATTATTAAAATCGTTATGATACGCGAAAACAGGAAATAATAATTTTAAAGGTATTATACAAAATAATATACAATTAATCGTATGTTCGACAGGTGTGGTTTTCTCAAACACATTATTTTGAATCGTGTAATTATTAAGTAATTTGTTTAATCACCGTGACTGCAACTTTAAACATTAAATTATTTTAAATAGAGTTAATCAAAGAAATACTGATGAAATATCAATTTCAGCATAGCTTAAAAGTATATGAACCTACCTAATATTAAATTTAAATAATTTGTATTTTATTTACGTAATTTTTTGTCACTACTGAATAGCTAAATCTGTCTGTCAATCTTAAATTGCAGTTGTCGGCGTTATAAGTTATTCCTTTATTGAATAGAATGAAGAAAATCTTCTCAAAAGAATCTTGATAATTTATTGCTCTACACGGTGTTAAAACAAAAGAATTTTGTTTTTTCTAAGAATCCAATTAAATTCCTTTATTCTTCACTGGACTTTTTCATTTCAGTGCCTCACAAGCTAATATTATTATATATATTATAGTTGTTATATAATAATTTAGGGACACTACATAAACACAATTAATACGGTTAGGGTTGGTAAAAATGTTGCTTTGGTCATTTCTAATGTACTGATTAATAGAGATCCGAGAACTGTACGAAAAAATATTATTTTAAGCGAATATATAATTTTCCATTTTTTATACTATTGAAAAAAATTGCGTTATAATGATTGTAACGTATAGTTTCTACAAAGAATACTACATAATATAATATTATTTTTATAAGAAAAGACACTGGATATCAGTTAGAGTAGGACTTAATTTTTTAATAAAATAATAAATATTATACTCTATAATTCCTAATGAAAATTATATCAAAAAATTTTGTAATTCAATAGAAATAAGCTCAAACAAGGAAGCCTATGTCGACTTTTTATACTATTTTTAGACGTTTCTTGTAGGTTATGAGAACATGCTGAAAAATAGATTGATATATTCGGGAGTTTGGGACTACATAAGAGATTACAATCCCCAAGTGGACCCCTCGATTTTGGATGAGCACGCGACAGCTGCCTTTAGGCACTTCCACACATTGATCAGAGGTTACTTGCAGTACGTACAGACAAATTTATCAGTTCGAATGTTACATTATTGAATGTTTAAAAATATGAAATACATTTATGGTTTACTTCCTAGAAATAGAGAAATGCACTCATGATTATTTACTATAAATACTATTTGGAAGTTTGCGTTTCATATATGGAAATATCTGTCTATGAATTTCCGACAGCAGGATATTAAGTAATTAAGATCTTATGGTTGGCAACTCCGCTTCTAGATGTCCTGATTTTAGACGTGTCCATGGGCGACAAAAATCGCTTACAGAGTAAACTGCTCATTTGCCTTTCTATAGCATAAAAAAGCCATAGGTACCTATAAGATTCTTGTTATGAGTAACTACGTATTCTAAGATCCAACAGAAAAGATGTGAAAAATAATAACTATATATTTAACTCAATTTAACAAACATGTGAATTATATTAAGCGCTGTAAACTGACAATATATAAGTTTAGGCTTTGCGCATATCAGCTTCATATAAACTAACTACATACATACACACACACACACACACACACACACACACACACACACACACACACACACACACACACACACACACACACACA
>JAOSYY010025007.1:0-10760 GCA_025727935.1 Hebomoia glaucippe | reverse complement strand
TCAAAATCGGTCAAGCCGTTTCGGAGGAGTATGGCAACGAAAACTGTGACACGAGAATTTTATATATTAGATATAAAAAATGTTTGGTAGTTTCTTGTTTAATGTTGTACAACGCTCCGCCCGTGTATAATACGAAAAGGCACGAGATCTTCCGGGAGCAATAATATACATTGTAGTCTTATAAACATATATAATGTCTTACTATTCCTCTCCAAAGCAATAAACATACTTATGTACATTTTGTATATATTAACAAACTTTCAGTGTTAAAGAAAGTATGGTCATATTTTGATCACACGAGTAAGAACTATATGGATTACATCACGCGATGTCCAATTGGAGATTTTATTGTTTACGCTGCGCATACGCGGAAACTATCGCAACAAACATGTATGATACAAACGTACAATTAATAAAGTTCTAAAAAAGTTTGCGTCTATATGCTCACTATAAACTTTTTAAAAGTTACCAAATCATGTAAAGCACAAGCGATCTGCGGGTCAGCTAATCATAAATAAGCTCTTAAGCTAAGAGTGATTGTGTTGATACGACTCATGAAAAGTTTGAACTCGCGTATTCTTGTCAAAATACCGTGCGGTAAAAACGTTTATGTGACGTACGTTCGTGGTCTGATACAAAATATTAAAAAGAAACAAAACGTCTTTGTTACTTATTATATATAAACTTTTTACCTTTGATAGGCGGCTGTTTCGCATGGAAGTCTGTCTACCCATACCTCAAAGATAATTTTAGCCTATGAATATTTGAATACTTGCAATAACATTCGCAGTAGTAGCTCGTCTTTGATTAACGATGTCAAATGACTAAGGAGTTGAGCCGACATGTCTCTCAAACTTTCTTGAAGTCTACTCTTGTACTCGTTTGCCCTTCTATAAAAAAGCAATTATAAAAGCTTTGGACTACTCAAATTGGGGTTAAAATAGTGAAAATCTCATTTATACAGGGTGTTTGGGGACTGCTCCCAAAAACGAAGACACGTGATAGTACTAATGACATCTATGATGATGGAACGGAAAAATTCGATCCTGATTAAAATTTAATATATTTTTAAAACGTTGCATTAGCGTTATTTATGCTCCATCTCGTAAGTACAGCTAAATGAAACGATAGTTTCATAAAAAATACATTACTTTACTAAAAAAAAAGAACCAGCAATGGAGAATGATAACAAAAACAGTTGGACTAACATGATAGTGCGAAATAACGCTAATAAAACGTTTTAAAGATATGATTTTTTTTTGGTCAGGATTGATTTTCCTTTACCTACCCTCATCAAAAGTGTCATTAGTACTATCACCTGTCTGCGTTTTCGGGAGTAGTCCACAAACATCCTGTATACAAGTAGGTGACTCACGCATCTTTTTTGCGTCACTTAATATAATATACGAATTTGTTTTATAATTTTTAGAAAAATGTTATTGTGAGCTAACTCTTAAAGATATGTTATTGTGAACTTAAGAATGTTTTATGCTACAACACACAGCGTACGCAACGGAAGTTCCCAAAAGAAACAAACAAGTCTCATTGATGCTTCGCTGCTTAAGTGACCATGAAATTAGCCTATAGTTTCGACAAATGGGCTATCCAATACTGAATAGAATATTTCAAATGGAAACCGTAGTTCCTGAGATTAGCGCGGTCAAACAAACAAACTCTTCAGGTTTGTAATATTTACATAGATTTCGCTTTCAAACTGTCTAAAACAGGAATTTTTCATCTAATTGTCTGCGAGAAAGCCAACGACATCTGTCCAACTGAGAATTTAGATTAAGGGCGACTGAGAGTGACGTTCGGTGGGATTTTCTGTTCACTGATAAGGATAATCTGAGACAAACTTTCTTTTTAAACCGACCGCGACGATTAGACCGGGATAAGCTTTGAATCAACATTTTGTTTTTTTGTAAATGAAGTGAATCCTTTGATAATTCATTTCTGGTGTATATGTGACAGTTCTTATATTAGTTATTGACTGATGCGCTGAAATTTACTTACGATAGATGTTTCTCTATGACATTTTAGCTTTAGTTAAATGGAAAATGGGCTACATATTGCATATGTATATTTTGGTAAAAGACATTCGGTTAATTATAACTTTGTAGAACGTTTTTTCTATCTCTCAAATACTAGCAACACGAAAACAAACGTTACATAGGCTCAAGTGTTCAAGATGTTCAAGTAGCAATGGTCTACGAAGCCAAAACCACCTTAAAGTTACTTTTTCCAAAGTAAAATGAACATTATTTATAGCCAGGAACTATATATAACAAATTTGTATTAGTAACACCATTTCTCAAGAAGGACTAGACCGATTTTAATGATAACTTGTTGATCTCCGTAGTATCAGAATGTTTACCGCGCAAAATAAATAAATATATATAAGTACAGCTAAATGAAACGGTAGTTTCATAAAAAATACATTACTTTACTAAAAAAAGAACCAGCAATGAAGCATGACAGCAAAAACAGCTGGACTAACATGATGGAGCGAAATTGCGCTAATAAAACGTTTTAAAAATATGTTTTTTTTAGTCAGAATCTAATTTTAATCCGTCCCTTCATCGGAGGTGTCATTGGTATTATCACATGTCTTCGTTTTCGGAAGCAGCCCCCAAACACCCTGTATATATAATTTATTATAAGTTGTTTGTATGTATCTAGTTGGTACACCTTAATAATAAATTCATAATCAGGATGAAGAAATCTCGTTTATGATTTTTTTTAGAATCACAGAATATAATGAATTATTTTAATGAAGTTATGATAATTCTGGTCAATATTCTTAATTAAATTCAGTTAGTTGGTGGAGATTAGATTCAGAATCCCTTTTAACCTTCATGTAGCCTGAGACTTCTGAAGTTTAGTTGCAATATAATGTTATATATATCACACAACCAATATGACTCAACGCTTTCTCCAAATCCTGGTTACGTAATGTTTTATTAAGATTTTCATACATTTACATATACAAAAAAACATTAGATATTTATTTAATACTGGTAATCTATACAAATACTTATTAAAATGTCCAGAATATTCAAAAAAACAGTGTTTTCTCGATGCATATGTTATACGATTCTTATAAAAAAAATTGTTTAATTTACAAATTTTTTGTTATTTATCTGTTGGTCTGTTTGTTTAATTATTTCGGCTAAAGTTTGAAGCGGCTTAACCGATTTTGACAAGACTTTCAATAATTTATTTTTTCATCTATATCCATAGAAAAAACGACCGCCTGTAATATAGCGAAACTCCTATTGTCATTGTTTTTATAATAATTTATACAGAATTTGTTGCTTATTTTTTCAATGCTAACAGTATTAATTTCTGACTAAGAATAATGATTTTTCAAATTGAATGATGCAGTTTTAGTTTTCTTCCAAATCGAGCCCTAGACTCCTTTGAGTTTTATTCTATAGTTACGTTATGACCAACCACGCTCATTTGAAAAATACACCTGTACTTCACAACGACGCTGGTCTAACCACGGGGTCCTCTAGTATGTGACAAATGTATGTAATTCGAACCCTTGTTTTCCCTGCATATATTATATAACAAATAGTAATTAAGCAGTGATTAAGTAGTGATTAAATATAATTTGGTAAGCCGCATTAATTAGTGATAAATTGTTAGATTCCAGTTACATCCCTCACTGGCGAAGCTTATTCATCGACCTTGAGTGTTAAGCGTGTAGTGTAATATATCTTAATTTAGATGGATCACTGTATGATCTAAGTATTACTTTTCGACGTATTAGCTAGTTTAGACACTTAGTTTTAATTAGCTTAAGTTAGTCCATTACAAGCGCTTAAGAATTTTTATAGACGACAAATAATGGGGTTTAAAAATATCTCCCTTCCGCCTTTTTGTGTTTTGAATTTCACGGCTATGTAAAAAGCGCTACAGAGCTCGTATCTGGTATTTGGAGGGGTGCTTCTACGAGGGGGGTATTATCGAACAAAACGGCGCATATTTGAACTAAATCCGATCACTGTAACACTTTCTATAAAGCGTTGAATAAAGAGCAAAAAAGCGGAAGGGAGATATTTTTCAACCTTGGTATCTCCTTGTAGACCATGCCAACTATAAAAAAATGGTCAATGTTACGTGTCACAAAATCAAATATTTATCCATTTAACTCCGTAACCCGTAAAAGAGCAAAATCGATTCACCCAGACGAAAGTTAGTAACGAACACAAAAAATACTGATGACTCAAAAACCTTCTCCTTTTTTTGAAGTCGGCTCCAAAATTATAAACAATTAATAAAAATTGACATATGTAAACATTTTATTTTTAGACTTATTTTCAATACATAATACTGTTAATTACTATGCCCGTACAATCAGTACATATGTTTCTTTTTTTTGGTTCCAATTTGATTTAATTGAATTTTCACAGACCACGAGCGAAACCGTGTGACAACACTATCAAGACGCCCTAACTTAAATTACAAATCAATACGGCTCTGTACACAGACTAAATACTTCGTTCCTGTGCAAACATGAAACCACACTTCATAAACGATATTAAATAACCGGGATTCGATTTATAATCTGTGCCCTATAATTCCATAAATTAAATTCATAATTTACTTGCCAATATATACAGGGTGTTTTTTAACTGCTCCCGAAAACGAAAACGGGTGATAGTAGTTATGACACCTTTGATGATGGGACGGAAAAAAATTCGATCCTGACTATAATATTGTGGAATTTAAAACTAATTTGCGTTTCATTGCTGGTTTTTTTTTCAGTATTTTTTATGAAGTTATCGTTTCATTTAGTTGTACAAACATGATGGAGCATAAATAACTCTAAAAAAACGTTTTAAAAATATGACGTTTTTTATAGTCACGATCGATTTTTTTTCCGTCCCATCATGAAAAGTGTCATAATTACTATCACCTGTTTTCGTCTTCGGGAATAGTCCTCAAACATTCTGTATATACAAAAAAACTGCCCATTATATTAAGATAATAACAGTTTTAACATAAGAAGATCTGTGACTAAACTAAAACATTTAAAAAATATTCGCCTGTCTACTAGTCAATCTCTAACATTCGGTTTAATTTTAATTGCACTATCACTAGAACTTACTATTTTAATACCATCATCATAATAATTATCATCAGATTAAAAAATTATAACATAAATTATTGTAAAAAAACTATGTATAAAAATTGTCAACAAAATGCAATTTGTAAGGGAATCTGGCCCTGTCCTACCTAACTTGCGGATTACGTGCCAAAGTGTAAGATCATATCGCATAAGGTGCAAAGTTCAAGAGTTTATGATGAGCTAAATTATTTCGGTAGAAAATGCAACGTCTTACATAATTGAGGAAATTCACAAATGAGTGAAGGAATTCCAATTTCATTTAAACAATCTCTTCTAGTACTAGCGGTGCCCCGCGGTTACATCCGGATTGAATCTTAAATTTAATGGAGCCTATGTAATGCATTAAAACCTATTATTAGATAAACATAATAGTTATTTTTCTCTATACATACGAAACTTTTTGGCTTATGGTCAATCTTGGAAATTACTTTACCGATTACGACGAGACTTTCAATGGCAGATGGCTGTTCTTATAGCGCGTAACATAGGCTATTTTAATTGAATCGTCATTATGCATAAATTAAAAATCAACTAGGGGGAAACCGTGGCGCAAGGCTAGTCTATATGCTAGCGAAAGCAATTGGCTATGAGCGATAGGATGCTAAAATGTCCATAAGTCACTTTGTCAACACGTCTCCTAGATCTTCTAGTCCTAGTCTAGGTGTCCATGGGCGACAGGAATCGCTTGCCCGGCGGCCGGATGACCCGGCGAATGAGCAGTTTTTAATGACTTTATTGGCTATATTGTCTTATCAGTCCACTATGGGCATCGAGGATATATAAAACACGAAAAATATATAAAAAAGTACCTTATGTCCGTCTCCTAGTCATAAACTACCTCCTCATCAATTTTCAGCTAAATCGGTTCAGCCGTTCTTGAGTTATAAATAGTGTGACTAACACGACTTTCTTTTATATATAGATACCTATATATTTTTTAAGATTAACGACAATAATTGTCTGAATGACATATTCACATTTACTATCCATTCGAAGCGAACGGTTCTTTCATTAAGTCAAATGATATAATTCCATTTCCACCTCCTAGTCGAGTGAGTAATGAATTGGATTTTCTCATTTTTTTACAAGGTTCACATAATTTTATTTTCCACCATCATTTACTATAAAACCATTAGAGGTTTGACGGTTGTGTACAGAGAAATACAGAAAAACCAATTATGTTTTATAGTACACTTTAGTTTTTAAGCATCTTTTTAATATTTTAATAAGTAAATAAATAAATAATAAAAATATAATGCGAATTTGACTCCCACCAGTTCTACCTGAGTCGATTATATGAAAATATGATAATGACAATGATTAATGATAGTGGTGATGTAATAATAATGATGATAGCAGACTCTAGAGATAATTTTAAGTATACCTAGTGATGAATTGTGATGATGAAATAAGTAAGAAAAACGTATGCCACAGAAAGTTCTGTCAAAATAAGTTCGACAATTTTTTATACTTTGAGTATTAGCTATGTGACATACTTTCATATGGGCTAAGAATATATACTGTCTATATACTATCAGTTTGATATTACAAACAGACACTTCATTTATATTTATATGTACAGACTAGCTGACCCAGCAAATTACCTTTTGCCATATAAATATATTGTTGTTAAAAAGTCGGGGATGATTGAAGAGGGAAAATTTGGGGTTGTTTGTATTTTTATATGCTGTACCATAAAAAAATAAAAAGAACAAATTTTGTCCAAAAAACAAAAAAAAATGTAGGGATTTACCTTAAACATTTTGGGGATGGAAAATAGATGTCCAATTCTCAGATCTACTGAATATGCTTTTAAAATTTCACGATAATCGGTCGAGCCGTTTTGGAGGAGTAGAATCACAAACACCGTGACACGAGAATTTTATATATTAGATAATCCAAAGAGGCGACAGGTAAGGGAATAGTATAATTGTAATCTTGACGATGGTTAATAATTCAAAGGTTTTAGGCCTAGACGCAGCTTTACACTGAGACTTACTCTGACTGCTCCATAATGATACTACTAATGAGAATTGCCTTGTCTTTCCTGTAATTGTCATTCTTAAAGAGAAACATTTAAAATAACAGTATACCTGTTTCTGGCTAAACTCCGACCGGCACGATTGATTTTGACGGGAATTTCACTGGAAAATAGCTTTTAACTATTGCGCTAATACTTGCTTTTTGTCGTTATTTATATATCGTTTGTGATATAGCGCTATCATCATCAACATCATTTTCATCACAATTATCATTACATACATATACGCAAATAGGCATGACGAAAAATCTTGAAATCCACTTCTGTAATGTGGACACACATTTACTGTTTATGAAAAAACCTTTATATCGGTCATAAACTGATGAATAACGAAATTTATAGCTATTTTTCTAATATATTTTCAATAGTGCACCAAAGCAGCTCGAAGTTTAATGGCGGCGAGTGTGACGTCCCGTTTAAGTACGCGTTAGGTGCTTAAGTAAACAAACAGTGCAGTGCAGTGTATTTCGAGTGAAATTCACCCAACATAATAAATAATAATAAAGCCTGTTTCCATTGGTCGAAGTAAATCGCTAAATCTCGTCGTCACTATTTCACAAAACACATAATTGTACTAACAGCGCTGGATGACAGTGATGTTTAATGAGGCGTGACGTCATGCAATGTGATCGGTGTTTCAATCAAAATAGCCGATTGGAGTATTTTAATCTTTTAATTTATTAAAAAATTTAATAAACTCATTTTTTCAAATAAAAGTATATCAGTATTTAAAATCGTTTTTATATCTATCTTACCGTGAAATCATTAAATCTTTGATTTTTTGTTAGTGTCGTCATGCCTATTATGCGCTGGTGAAACTGCGAGGCGATACTAGTCCTCTATATTAATGTTCACACAGAGAAATGGGCGTGTTCTGAAAATGATTTACGCGGCAGATTGTACCGGATATAAAAGGGCGAGCGACATCCCAGATACTACGGTCTTAGACAAATGTCGCCTGAGTGAGCCTGACGTGAGGCAAAATATTATTCGACCATGCTTTTAATACTCAGTTGATTTTTTTACTCTTATCGCAGTTTTTTAAGTCAGTTACGACGATGATGATGATGATGATGACGGTTATTATGATGAAAGGCTTTTTACGCGGCATAGTGACATTACTAGCCTTTCAAATTCCTCTTAAAATTAGGACAGTTGTTATCAGATAAAATATTAGAAATTCCCCTACTGTTATAAGGACCGTATATTTTTCATATACTTAAAAAATAAGCTTATATATTAAACTAGCTAACCCGGCGAACTTTATTCCGCCTTAGAGGCAATGAATGAGCAGATTTTGGATTTTGTTAAATTCAAATTTTATTACGATAATAATTAAAATGAACGATAATATCACAATAAGCTGATAGAGACTCGAAACAAACACGTCAACTGGTCAACTTCAATATTTCTAATTGTCAAATTTTCAACCATAGACAACATGACGTTTAGCTGTCAGTCGCGTTTCGTTATTCCATGTCATTTGCGTTTTATTGAACCATGTTTTATAGCGAGTCCCACGGGAACGAGATAAAAAGTATCCTATGCCCTCTCCTGGTCCTAAACTACCTCCCCACCAACTTTCAGCCAAATTGGTTGTGGATCTTGAGTTATAAATAGTGTAACTAACACGACTTTCTTATATATATAGATTTGCAAAGAGATACCTAATTTTTGTTTTAGCCAGTGTAATAAATGTTTTAGCATAAAAGTTATTTAAGTATGTCGCAATCCACCAATCACCACTCGAACAGACTGAAACGATCAGCTAATCCTATATTAGCTTCCTTTTTAGTTGCCAATTATACAAAACAGCTCAAAATGACTTTACCTGAAGCAGTATTCAATTTTAGTTTAACTACGGTTATCGATTCTATTCCGTGAATTGATTTGTCGATAGTGATTAGGTTGTGGTATTGACTTCCTATCGTGAGCTACGGTTATAGTCCGGGAGCTGGCATGCATTTTGGGTAAGTTGTTTGAGACAATAGAATGTCGTTCAATAGATACTACAATCTCTATCTGCTCAGGACGCTATAGCGAGATTGTTACCTTTAAAGATAGATAATATTGTTGCATAGTTTTACAGCGTTTTAATCAATATGCCGTAACGCTTCAAACAATTTACCCAAAATGCTTGCCAGCTCTCGGACTATATACTGCACAGAACTTTTTAGAAACGGTTTTTATCTCGAAATTCTCTCTGTTCCTTAGTAGTGGTGAGTGATTTCATTATTTCGCCTTCCGATCGCGCAATGGCTGTCTATAAAATTCTAACAGAGTCACGATTTACTTAGAAGGCTAACTTAGTTATTTTAAACGATTTTTAATCAACCCTTACATTTACAGGAGTGTCAAAATACAATCTATATTTATA
Source organism: Hebomoia glaucippe (assembly GCA_025727935.1). Classification (NCBI taxonomy): domain Eukaryota; kingdom Metazoa; phylum Arthropoda; class Insecta; order Lepidoptera; family Pieridae; genus Hebomoia; species Hebomoia glaucippe. The sequence continues at coordinate 1,205 of JAOSYY010025007.1, read as the reverse complement.
TATGCATTCAATGAATTTATGCAAAAACAATTGGCGGTGATTCGTAAAGAGGATAGAACACAAGGTGTTTTTTTTTTAAATCTCCGACTATATAAATAATAAACTTTTTCTGTAATACAAATTAGTAGAAGCCACGTATCATTATATTTAGATTCAACCAAAATTAATATTCGCAAACTAGGAGAGGTTGACAAAATCAACATGAACACGGGAAAAGTCGCGGACACGAGCTAGTGTCGTAATGAACTATGTAAATAATTTTTTAATTAAACTTTTGTATAACAATATGAGTGTATTGTATTTAAACAATTTTTAATGCTTAATATTCGCATGGAGAATTTCATATTACAGTATTCATTTCCGTATTTGCTCGAAATATTTATCTGTTTACAATACATGGATTTCCAGGTAATTTGTATTGTACCAGTTTTCAGAGGTTACTGGAATAAATTTATTGAAACTGAGTGTTTATGGTTTTTATTCACAAGACGCTGCCTGTGGAGTCATGCGATAGGAAAGCAAACGAGCATACAGTTTTCACTTATACTAAGCGATTTCTGTCGCCCATGGACACCTCCAAGATCAGTACCAACCGGGTGAGCAACCGTCTCGCTCTTCAAGCGCCCACCCAAGCTGCGGCAGCCCAAGCCGAGGCCGAACGCGCGATAGCACTCGCCCAAAACATCCGGTTAGTTTTTATAGCCAACACGCTAAAAACGCAAAAATCCTACAAAAAAAAATCAAAAGAAAAGTAGATCTAGAAGACGCGTTGTCAACCTTAAAACCTTTTTTGACGTGTTCTTTACAATTGCGACGATGATATTAACAATGTCGTTTACCTGATGATGAAAGAAGTGACGCACATCAGTTAATTGTTAGTGAAAGTCCCAACAACATTGGTACAAACGTTTCGTCCATTAGCCGGAATAAACAGGGAAGCATTTTTTTAATTACATTTCTGTAGTGAGTTTTATAATATACAGATATTTTCATGCGAATTGAGAGATTTCAGTTAGTTTACGTATAAAAGTATGTATGCATGATCTATGACAGTAAATCCATATATACAATACTAGCGTCGGCCTGCGAATTCGGTCGCGTTCTTTTCGATTCTGTCATCCACTTCTAGCTGCCAATCTTATTATTTTTCATAAGTTTCTTTCCATATCTCCTAGTGTTACTTTATATATATATATATATATATA
>JAOSYY010025006.1:0-10761 GCA_025727935.1 Hebomoia glaucippe | reverse complement strand
TGAGCTGTCACAGGTGCTGACTCGGCATTGGTTACAGAAGGGTCAGCATTATTATATACATGCTCCATATATAACAGAACGCTCGATAAATCGATCGCAGCTCTGTTCTATTGAGTCAGTGAAATATGACACTCGGGATTATAATTCTTGAAATGGAACTCGCGTCCAGTTAGAAGAAAATGAAGTCTAGAAAACTTTACTTAACTTAAAAAAGAAAACTTTAACTTAACAAGCAACGAACAAAAATTTTTATATAATATTGACTGTGCTTTACAAAAAGTTTTCGTACAGTCCATCCTCATGAAATTTTAAAATAGAGAAGTCAATAGGCAACATTAGATTTTTTATTTATTCGTTTCCATGCCGTATTTAATTTTACTTGTGTTAAGAAAATATAAAATTATTTCGTTTGACGGCGTTACGATCAAATTACGTTTATGACGAACTGGAGAGTTACTCGTATAATGTACAGATACATTTACTAGATAAAAGCTTTACCATCTAAAGTCTGTGCCCACGAGGCTTAAAGTTATTTATATTGCTCTAGGGCACGTATCTCCACTGTACCGAAGGGCTGACCTATATTACGAAGAAAAAAACTAAGTTAAGTCCCAAAGGAATTGTTTTAACATTTTCCTATCATAGATTTAGCGGTCATGAAATTTATTTGATAAGGTGATGGAGAAATACATAGTATACTAGTACTTGTATTTTTCATATGTTTTGAACTTTGCATTCGAATATATCTTTAAAATAGCTTGCTCTATCGTAAAGGAACAAAATGTGTTTTGTGGAGCATTCAACTTTTTAAAAAAATATGTTATACACAAATCAGTGCTGAGAAAAAAAATTAAACATGAATTTATTTCAATTCTAAAAATTAAATGATCTCGATTCAGGTCTCTATTTAGGTCATTCAGGTCTCTATTTAGGTCATTCAGGTCTCTATTTAGGTCATTCAGGTCTCTATTTAGGTCATTCTTTCCAAGTTTTAATTGATATATTTTATCACGTTAAAATTGATTACTATGCAAAATTAACCGACAATCGAATTCATATGTTGATGTAGTATATTTATATGAAAAATTAATGCAGGTAAGGTTACTAATATATGTATTTTGAAATAAAGCTTAATACTTAATTAATTATACAAATATTTGCTTAAAACAATAATTGTAAATTTGTGATACATCCATCTTTTGTTTTACGTTTCGTTGGGTTATCTCTGGACCATGTGAAGTAAAGTTAGACAAGAAAAATGGTGTCTTCTTGAGTGCTTGAAGGTTCCTCTGGGGCGCTGGTCGGTTTTTCTGGGGAGCCCGAGGGTCCGTCTGGAGTACTGGAGTGTTCCCTTGGGGTGCTTGAAGGTCCCTCTGGGGAGCTAATGGGCTCTTCTGTAGAGCATGAGGGTTCCTCTGGGGTACTGGATGGTTCCTTTGGGGTGCTTGAAGGTTCCTGAGGGGAACTTGGGGGGTCCTTTGGGGTGCTTGAAGGTTCCTCAGGGGAACTTAAGGGTTCCTCTGGAGTATTGGAACTCTGCTCGGGGGTTCTGGACGGTTCACTTGATGTGCTTGAAGGTTCCTCTGGGGTGCTTGTAAACTCCTCTGGAGAGCATGAGGTGTCTTCTGATGGGCTTGAGGGTTCATGCGTTACATCTTTTGAGTCATTTCTGATTTCCACCGGGTGGGATTTTGGTACAGAGTTGAAAAGTCTACGTGTTGGGCTAGCGATAGCCAGGGCTAGGCAAGCTGCTACTATTAGGAGAAACTTCATATTGAACTGAAAAGTAAATAGTGAGTATGATTTATAATCTTTATATGTATATAAATTGTTTTATTGATAAGTTCAAATGTTATATTGTTTTTAAAATCGCTATGCATAAATACCTGGAGGTACGTGATATTTATATTATTATGAAGCGACATTGATGATAAAACTTATGTAGACACGTAAATTATGTTTAAAAAAAAATACAGGTTATCTAAGATAGAATCGTTGTTTTTAGAATTCAACTATATAGAACCAATGCTTTTCTTTACAGCATAAAGGTTACTTCTTTTTATTATTCTATGTAAATCTACATAATGTTTTGTGATCATCATTAATCTATTATATCGCATATATATAGTGAATTGCTTTTTCAAATAATATTTTACAGAAAACTTTATGACTCAGGTACTTACCGTACGTTTCATCACCATATGCTTTAGAAAGTGAAATTTCACTTTATATATAGTAAATTATCTTATAAAGTGAGATCATAGGTACTTTAATGAAGTACATTTATAAATAAAGTATCACTTATTATAAGTCATGATTAATCATAAGTATTGTATTTCCTATTTTTTTATAAAATGTACGTATATAATTTTCAATCATATATTAATCTATGGAAGATTGTCTGGTTGGATAACGGAATACAGTTAAGATTCTTAGGGGTGGTTTACTCAATGATTACTGTAGTGCCTAAAAAGTACGATCCTATGTATGTATAACATGAAAGACCAGAAGCAAATACTTCGGAAATCCTTTGTAACAACTTTATTATATTCCTTGGTCCGGCCTCAGTCGGGAATTCCGGATGCTAGTATTGATCGCTCGGGAACGACCTTGAACAACTCGCCCCGGGTTTCATACCCCGAGTTTAACTCATCTCGTAGGGCTGTCAACGTTTACATAACTTTTTATTTATTTGACAATCAGTTCTCAAAAAAAAAGATGATTGTCAAATAAGCTATATATTTAGTTCTGTCATATACCAATATTAATTGTAATCCATTAATATCAAAGTACATTATTTTTATTATCAAACAAAAAGTATTAAACATAATGTAGGGTTAGAGCTAAATTTATTACATATTTTTAAATGTTAACTTTAGAGAAGTTTGTTATATAACAAACTTCCGCATAATCGACGCTGAAAGCTTTTATAAAGGCAGCAAAGGTTTCTGGTAGCAATGGCAAATAATTATTATTAATTTGTGATTATTAATTAATATTAGACATATATAAAATTGTTACAATTAAGAATTATAATCTACCACACATATAATAAAGAGAAACATTGGTATTCCTAATATCTAAATGGGTCGATAGTCCCTAAAAGATGGAAAACTGATTTCGTTTGCATTTTAATTTGTTCATCTGCGTATTTTCAAAGTTTTTTTTCATTGTTTTACTAAAAGATACATAAAAATATGAAAATCTAAATATCGATTATATGTCTGATATATCTATTCAGAGTCTACATATTATATCAGAATTCAAGCTGCCTCTCTTATGTGCCTATTTAAATTAAAAATAATTTAACGTGACATCCCTATATAGAAAAGGTCTCATTTTGTAGAAAAGCAGGTGCGACCTCCAAGCGCTTCAAAAGAATTCTTACAACGACAGTAAAAGCGTATACAAATTACTTAGGCACATGTTACTTATCATATTTGCATACCGATGTGCTTGAAATTCAAGTGATTTTGTGAATCGTTTGTTTTCTTTATCTATAACAATAATTTCCTTGAAATAACTAAAGCAGAATCTTTTATCGTTAGATCTTTATCTCCTTAATTGTGAAGTTATTTATAATAACATCATTGCAAAATAATAATGCACTCCTTATAAAATATATTTATTTATATATTATACAGGATCTTTTAATGTAACCTATAAATCAATAAAAACATTTCTAACCTAGAATTTAATTCAAGTAATTATGTATATAATGAGCAGTTAAGACAATTCGATTGTAAATTACATCAAATTTTTGTATAGAAATTAAATTTTTGTACTTAGGATGATATCTAATATAATAATTTGGTACTATATTATATAATACTATTAATTTACTTTAGTTACACTATTTCATTATTTATAGTTATTGACAGCATGTAGGAAAGAAATACACAATCATTCAATTGAACCCAATTCAATGATTAACAAAATATGTAAGGAACAAGAATAATAACAAAAAAGATTAACGTAATACAATTTCATCTTTCAGAACTTCACTCCCTGTGGCTCAATTCAGCCGCGGCGACTTCTCACTGTGGTCGGTTCTAAAGAATTGCGTTGGCAAGGAACTCTCCAAGATCACGATGCCAGTGGTGTTTAACGAACCGTTGTCTTTCCTGCAACGGATGCTGGAGTACTTGGAGTACGCACATCTACTGAGGATGGCCTCGGAGCAGACGGATCCAGTCAATCGGATGGAATACATTGCTGGTTCGAACAGTTAACTTTGTAGATGTTTCCTCAAGTGATTTAATATCTCGTGAGTCTATCATCGTCCACAATCCAATGTCTACACTTGAGGTGTTCAACAAAATATTTACCTTATTCATCATGACATGTATTTGGAAACTACTCGTACATCTTTTACAGCGTTCGCAGTCAGTGCCCTTGCGTCAAATTGGGAACGTTTGGGGAAACCATTCAACCCCCTTCTCGGAGAGACATACGAGCTGGAGCGACCTGAATTCCGAGCTGTTTGTGAACAGGTATTTTTATAGAAATTTTCAAAATTAACGCATACAACGAGAATGCACTAGGCTAGTATTTAAAGAAAAATATAGTTTTGTAATATATTTTGTAAAATTACACAATTTCAGTTTTTCCAGTAGAGCTTCATTTGTAATATGGATTATATATTTTTCCGTGAAAATGTTTTACAAGTTTTAAAGAATGTGAATATGAATGGCTATTTAAAAGAAAGTAGAGCTTTGAACTTAACAAATATAAGGTAGATCAAAAGATACATGTTTATAAGCCCTTCGCTTATCATTACTAGATAGTTAAGTACCAAACTACAAAAGTAATTGTTGCAGGTCTCCCACCACCCGCCAGTATCAGCCTTTCATGCAGAGAGCACACACTTCGTCTTCCATGGGTCCGTGCACCCGAAACTTAAATTTTGTGGCAAAAGTGTCGAAATTCAGCCAAAAGGACACGTCACTGTCGAATTACCTAGGTTTGATTCTTTGATAAATAACGTAGTTTAATTTGTTAAAAAAATTTCTATCAGGAAATTATTAACTAAGAGAAGTAACAGAAACTGCATTTTTATTTTTTTTAGTTAAACTCATACATTATTATTACCTCTCCAAATGTTTTCAGATGGGGTGAAGCCTACACATGGAGCAATGTTAATTGTTGTGTGCACAACGTGATCGTAGGAAAACTTTGGATTGAGCAATATGGTGCAATGGAAGTGACATGTCACGGAGGAGCTGCCCTTAAAGCAAACCTGTGCTTTAAACCAGCTGGCTTCAATAACAAAGATCTGCATAGAGTTGATGGATTCATTTTAGACCCCAGGTAAATTCATATGAAAAATAACTGACGTAAAAAGTGATGTATCTCATATTCTATCAATAAATTTAAGCCGGTCTTTTATTTAAACTAGTATACTATTATTACGTGTTACAGTAAAAAGCGATTGCGCTACTTATATGGCAAATGGACGCAATACATCAAATGCTGTTCAGCAGCTACTTACGAGCAGTGGGCAAAAGAGAGGGGTGATGAGGCCAGTAATCAACAAACTCCCTCGCACACACCCAAGAAAGTTCTCGCGAAACTGAACAGTTTCAAAGTTGGAGCGTTACGCTCTATGTCTATACAAGATGTGGGTAGACGATATTCTGCAATTTTATGACTTCACAAGACCATAAGGCTTAGATTGTAGGTGATAGGTTCAGTGATGATTTGCCGACCAATTTCCTATCGACTCATATCAGTATTACAGAGTACTTGCTTCGTATAGAGTTATGTCGATGTTAGCTTTTTAGGTTCCAAAATGTTTTGATAAATGGAGAATGAGACTCATCAGATATGTATAAAACAAAAGTATGTGCATTTTACATCGATAAGAATAAGCTTAGCTTCGTCTATACCTAATTTGAAATTATTTACTAAAACAAATTATAACATATGACTTTTCACATTTTTTGTATCTTTACTTAAAATATACAGTAATTTCATAATTATTATAATTAAGGACTAAGCTGTATGTATCATCATACTACATCTTCATACTTCACCAAGTGATATTTACATATATTAAACTGGTTTCTATAATGGTAGGCTGATGAGGCGGAGACCTCAGATGAAGTTCCGAAGCCAGATGAATCTTACAATATTGACATTCCTGGGTCTGTCACTCTGTGGGAAGCTCTACCGAGACCAAGCAGCAGTGCGCAGGTAAACGTTATTCTATTTTTACAATAACTCTCCTTTTTATTTTATTGATTAGGCACTTGTAACTGACAAATAATGTACCTATTGAAATCTTGCTGAAGATTTTAAATTATTTCTAATCATCATATTGAAATGAGAAATTGTATATAGTTTTTGTTGTATTTAAATATTTGGTAATTTAGTCAAATCGTAATCGCTTCAAAAATTATAAATGTATCCAAAACAAAAATGCGTTGATACCTATTTGAAAGGCTTTAATTTTCAGTACTATCAATTCACCGAATTCGCGATGTCTTTGAACGAATTAGACCGAGACATGAAGGGACAGCTGTGTCCAACTGACAGTAGACTGCGACCTGATATTAGGTTGCTAGAACAGGGAGACATAGACGCAGCGGCTGCCGAGAAGACCAGACTCGAGGAGAAGCAGAGGTCAGCCAGGAAGATGCTTAAAAAGGCACCTGATGGATGGCAACCGAGGTAGTTATCGAATCATAATCAATTAAACACGTTGATTTTCACTTTTAGTTTCAAAACGGCAAGCGTTTCTTTATTTTCAGGTGGTTCAGTCAAGGTACGAACCCGTATACAAAACAAGAGGATTGGCTGTACAATGGTGGATACTGGGATAGAAACTATCAACACCTGAAAGACGTCAATATCTTCTAATAACCAACCATTGTTTTTTTTTCTCGCAACAGACAATAGGTTTCCAGCTCGTCATTTAATAATCAATTACTTGGTTAAAATATTAATCATTAAGTGATGCACATCAATTATAAAAATACTTTGTTTTCTTGTATCAAAATACGATACAAAATTGTTCATTTAAAATATTCATAATGACTTACTTCATCTGTATCTTTCTTTTATAAGAGTATTATAATAAGAATAAGAATAACCTATTAATATTTTTAATGTTATTCCTTATTTAAACATCCGATAATGCTGCTATAGCCAATAACACTTCAGTTTTTTTTCCGAAAAAAATGTCATCATAGTTTTAATAATATATATTTTAAGTCATTTCCTATCAACACTTAATTTATTCTAAGAAAGTGCTCAAGAATTTAAATAAAAAATGTTATGAAATTAAGAAAAAATAGCAAAATATATTTTATTTCCTAAAATAGCTTACTGATAATATTCTTAAATTTATTTTTTATTAATTGTAAGTAATATTTATCTCATAGATAGATTTCTATTCTAATAGAATAATCTTTATAATCAAAACTTAGTGTATTATCTATTTATGTGGATAAATAGCGTCAGAATTTTATTAAAGCTTAGCTACATAAAAGTCAAAAAATAAAATTATCTTAAATATTTTGTCATATTAGTAAAATGTAAACTCCGCGCAGTTTTTTGGCTAACGCACAATATATCGAATATATTTTATCTTCCTGAAACGTGAACGAAAAACGTGGATAGAGTCATATACAAATCTTTACGTATGTACACTTATAAAATTAATGTATTTCATCATATCATATTTAAGTAATGTTCATATCTTGAAAAACCAATTTTCCCCAAATTGGTTCTATAATATATATATATATATATAAAGTACATTAAAAAAACGTTAAAAATTAGCGTTCTATTATTTCAACGGCGCATCAATGAATAAGTGATAATATAACTAAACAGGAAATTTACGTTGTTTTATAAAATTTCTGAATTATGTGACATAAAAAATGTATTCTTTACTTTCAAATTTACCCCATCTTTCCATATCGTGAAAAAAATTGGTGAAAATGGCACATTATTTAAAAACCATCAATATAAATAAAAAACTCACATAAATTCAATAGCAAATTATTGTTATGAGTAAAAATAAAAAACAATATGATCTTATATTGATTGTTAACACGGTGTTTCATTGTCCTTAGTGCAAATATTGATATAATAACTTTGTCTACACTCCAAAAAGGTATTATTCTTGTGCTAAATCGTAATATGTATATATGAATTTAGAGACATCTTTGTAAACCAATATCGATGTCAATTATAAAAAATAAGAATATCTAGTATCATTTTTGCTAATCTATTAATGTATTAATTCACAACTCTTTTTCTTTTTTGTTTTCACGGTTCGACTACTTTACAGTCCGTGGTCGCTTCTGTAAGTACGTATATTAAAGCATAGTGACCACGTCTACCAAGGAAGTAGCAAAGATATATTTTTTACACACATCTAGGCAAATATATAAACGTTGCAAGTAGATATTAAGTTAATAATATTATTGCAATTCATGTATACCTGAGCTATGTTTATTGTGAAAGTGTTAAATCAATAAATAGCATTGACTTATAATTCTTGTATAATTTTTGTTATATTTCTGGTTTCTCCAATAAAATGAGAATGTTAATATCAGATGTCTTTTCAATTCTAATTTATAAGTGCCTGGTACATTTTTCCATAAGAGTGTGAATGATCCACTAGTGGAAAGTAGGAGGAGGTGTCTCTGGTGGTTATTAATTAATATGTGGACGCTGCGGGCAAATGCTTAGTGCCCAGGTAAAAATAAAAATATATATACTTATATGTAATTGTATATTACTTATATATAATTATATATTACTTACATATAATTATATTTAATTACACATATATATATACAGGGGAGAATTATTTAACAACATTGCTATTATTTTCGATAAGAATAAATGTTATTTCCGTATTTAAGGTAATTATTACTTAAATTCGATAAACAAAGTGATTGATTAATCTATAAACTCCATACAGTCTGTAGGAATAAGGGTCTATGGAGACATATAAAAGATTAATTGCATCTATTATCCTTTGAAAGTTAGAAATAAATACACCATGTTTTGTAAATGTCTTTCTTATATTTTCTCTTTAATAAAATTTATCACATATTCCCTGTTTATACTCAAAACTTAAAAAAGAAAAAAGCAGACTTATAACAATAAACGTTGAAAATGTTACAATTTATGGATCATTTTCAATAATAATTAAATATTTTTAAGCTTTAGTTGTAAATAAAACGCAACAAATTATATATTTTTTTAAATTACAGTCTCTATACATATATAAAATAAAATTATAAATATCTTTCTTTCTTAAGGTAAAAATCTGTAAAAAATGGTTATTGTAAAATTTTGCTTTGAAAATAATCCAATAATGGCACATAAATAATGACATCTCTAAGCTAAGTAATAGCTTTCTATTGTTAACAGAAAATTTAACATATAGAAAATTACTATATATATATATACCCTTCATGATCTTATTTACTAAACTTTATTATTCAAGTAAAATATAAATTCCTTTATCCAAATCATATTTTACATAAAAAATATTAAGTTATGTAAATTCTTGACCTTCTATATACACATTTTATGGAATATGTAAGATATTAAGTGATAGGTACCGAAATAGACCAAAACAGCTTATTATCAGCGGTGATTCATCTATCAAACTTAACGAATAGTCTTTAACTGTTCATTTTACTAACCGTATGAAAGGCCCTTTAATTCATTTTACTTCAAATTATTATTGTAAGATCGCCGATGTAAATCACTAAGCAACAGAAGTTATCTTAAAAAATAGATGCATAGAAATATTTTGGTCGTTACGTTTACATACCTCGAAGAACAAGATTTTCCATTAAAGTAGATCATTTTATTATTTATTACGAGGTTCAAATTAGAGCTTTGCGTTCTTATGTTTTCTTACGTTTTGTCAATTCTGGGTATTAGTTGAAATTTTTTTAAAAATCTATACATTGATGTATAAATATAACAAAATTCATTTACTTAACGAATCATCTTACAATTACGACATAAAAATTAAAATTCAAAATATACCACAACATGTAAGAAGATACGGAACGTAACACAAAAGTCCCCCTTGAACGCTCAAAATTAATTTTATAGAAAAAATTCTCGCTACACTTATTCTCTACTTTTAATAGTCCGGAAGCTTACATATCCAAAATCCATGAGAACAATTAATATAACTATTGATTTACCCAATTAATGGTTCATTTTGATAATTATACATAAACCACATATCAAAGAATATCAAAAATATAAAACAGTATAAAAATAAACCAGTGTACTATATGCAATACGCAATGTGGCCGTTACTATTAAAATTTCTTTATGAAATCGATTATTCCCGTATTTATAAAACTTGTAAAACTGCCACTTAAAAAGTCTATAAAGTATATTTATGGTAAAGAAAAAGCTACAACCATACATTATGAGTATGATAATCACTGACATAGATCAACTCATATTTTATTTTTATGATCACATGTATATATCCTTGCCATTCAAGAACACCGCTATATACATTATTTGGCCAACGAATAAAATATGAAAGCTACTAATAAACCAATGCTAAGTCTAATTACATGACTCTACTGTGCTTCGAGTCCCGAATCCAAGAAGTCTTTTAAATGTAGAGGCACTGCTCGAGGGAATATCCTGAACCACTGAAAAAATATTGTTTAAGCATGAATTCCAATTACTGCTCTTAAGAAGTCTTTAGCTATAGATCCTCGCCAATTAGAGGCTTATATCACTCTTGCTGCAGCATAT
>JAOSYY010025005.1:0-10763 GCA_025727935.1 Hebomoia glaucippe | reverse complement strand
ATCTTCAAAAAATATTTTAAGTAGTACTTTAGACACAAAGCTTTATAACATAACCTACATATTTAGTTATAAATGTATACACGTACAATATACTCATAGTAGGGTCTTGAAGAACCCTTAAATACTGATAACAATGTCTTAGTCACATCTGCTATCGCAACTGATATAGCTTTATACTATGTATTTGTGCAAACATAAAAACTATTCTAAAATAGGACTTTTAAATTTTATATTAATAAAATATACTCTACATGCCATTTAAAGATTAAAATTAAGACAGACGCGCGGCGTTGCCGGGCCGCTCTTGCTTCGCCACTGTGTCGATCAAGGTGCAAGATTGCGCGAGTGAAACAGAGATGGATTGCTTTTTTCATACAACTTCGAATGTAACCGCAGTAAACCGATCGAAAGCGTCACATTCGTCAGTCATATTCGTTGAAAACGACGTCGTTTTCAGAGCTAAGTCGAGTGAAATCAGATTAAAAATAATGTCATATTGTGGTTAATATCGATTTCATCTGTAATTTTACAATGCCGCGCCGTCTAAGTGATGTTTGGGTACATTTTAAAGTCTTATATTCAAACGGGCGAAAGAAACACGGTTCATGCATTTATTGCGAGAAAGAATACAAGTACAGCAACTCGACCAGGTTAGCGACTCATATTGTCCGATGTGAAAAATGTCCGGATGACATTAAAAACATATTTAAGGAGCAGCTACCACGATCAATCGCTATAAAAATATTTAATGCAGAGAAGCGTTTTGTACATAGGAAAATTGTGAGAAAGAAACTTAGACAGCGTCACATTGTATGGGAGCACTTTAAAGTTACTAATGGCAGTGCTTTTAAGAAGTACGCGGTTTGCAATTATTGTGAGACGGAATTAAGAGATAGTAGTATTGTTCGATTGTTAGATCATTTATACAGTTGTGAAGGATGTCCAGAAAAAGTGAAGAATACGTTTGATGATCTGGATCTCGAGTGCATCTGCCCTAACAACTCATATGACCCTCGAATACTAATTAAAAAATCGAGGCAGCGACCTACAGTTTGGGAACATTTTCGTATACTCGATCAGAAGGGGTACAAAAAACATGTAGCCTGTCAGTACTGTAACATGGAGTACAAGTACTCTAATGCTACGAGATTAGTTATCCATCTCTGTCGATGTCCTAAGTGTCCTGATAGTGTTAAAGAGAAATATTTGGATAACCAAGAATCCGTTAATAATACTGAAGATTGTTTAGATAAATTAAAGAAAAGAAAGCGACACAACAAATATATTCCTATAAAACTTTTAGCACCTAAAGCATCACCTGGGGGTAAGCCATCGAGTGATGTCTGGCAATATTTTTCAATATTAAGCGGTGTGGGTTACAAAAAACATGGATCTTGTAATTTTTGTGGTAAAGAGTATCATCACTGTAATGCAACAAGGTTATTAAAACATATAATAGAATGCGCTAAAACTCCAAAAGAAATAAAGAATAAATATTTAGCTGAAGACTCTAGTTCAGAGGATAGTGACGATGAGAGCATAGCGGAGACTAGCCCTGAGCCTTGTCGATTTTTAGAAACTGTCGTTAAAGTTGAGAATAATACTGATGGCGAAGAAGATGCCGTGGCATCTCCAAGCAATAATAACAGCGAAATTGATCCTCTTGATGATATTGAGGCAAATCTTGAGAGATGTACCAAAACAGCTGTTAATAACGATGTCAAAAATCATATAATAGATATGGCTCTAACGAAAGCAATGTATACAAGTGGACTGTGTCCAAATGTATTAGAATCAATGGCTTGGAAAAATGTTTTTCACCTTTTGCGACCTGACTACGGAGTGCCGACGACTCATGATCTAAATCACAGGCTATTGGATGCAGAAGTTTCTAGAGTGTACAAAAATATTGAGAGTGAAGTACAAAATACAAATATAATCACACTTGGATTTGATCTGATGAAGCTTAATGAAAACGGTAGGCAATGTCATAAAATGTTTTTCAATTCGTGGTACACCGTAGTTTCCTTTTATTTATACATGATCATAATAACAATGCTGATGATTTACGTTGATGAAATAAAAGTCTTTTTAAAATTCGTTCAACCGTTTGGAATATTAGTTGGTACAAATATTTATGTACGTATAGATTTGTAACTTCTAAAATTATCGCATACGTATACGAGTATGCATGTTGAACGAAATCTAAGGCTTTCGGTCGACTTTTTTGTGTGGTGCCTATATAAAATATTTAATAATTCTAAGCTGCTGAATAGCAGGAATCTTCATATACCATTATACCAGTTTGTTTCAACTTTTAAGTCATGGAATATACTCTAGTTATAAATATCAGATTTTTAAAATTGATATTGTAAAACAGTGAAAGATATATTGAGTAAGATTTTGTAATTACATATATTATATACTAGTCGCCTCTTACTGAAGCTGGTGTTTGCTTCGAGGTTCATTGCTGTAAACATTGTAGCGACATCTAGCAACATTGCTGAAATGTGAAAATGGCGTTAAAAAGGCACGCATCTCGTACCTACTTATTTTCTCTACAATATAATTACGTATGTTAATTAATTTCAATTGTAAATTTAATATAGTTTCCTATTTTTCAGAATCTTTACTACTCTATACTATATTGATGCCAAAACCTCTGTGCTATAGAATACTATGGACAGAAAAACAGAAAATTGTTGAGAAAAACTACGTATATGAAGAAACTAATAAAATTATCAACGAAATTGGCTTCAGTAAAATAGTCGCCTTAATGTCCGAAGAGGATAGCAATCACACTGTAACAGAGATATGCGGCTCATTTCCTCAAATTACTCCTATCAACTGCTTATTCACTAACTTGTATAAAACTTATCAAGATATTGTCAAGGAGCCTATTATGGCCAGTCCGGACGTTAAAATATTAATCGATTATCTAAATGAATCTATTTTACCTTTACTCGTCGAACCAAATGACGAAGAGTACAGAAAAATTATAAATTCACTAAAATTACCAAGTACAGATGATTGGGAAGGATATTTTAAATGTTTACAAGTCCTTTTGGAGAATAGAAATGTCTTCCAAACACTTGCGACTACGTTTGAATATATGGATTATAATAAAGTTTTGTCATTAAGTGAAGCTTGGTGGGAATGCCACCATCAGTCTATTTCATTACTCAAACCGATTATTGAAGCTTTAAAAGCAGCGCAATCGGTAAAAGGTGTAATTTCAGAAGTTCCCGCTATATTTTATAAATTAGAATCTAGTTTAGACAAGGAAATTTCCTTGTTTTCAGAAAATAGTTTATTCGGAATTCAATACATACAGGCTGCGTTTGAAAGCTGTAAAAAGACATGCATGCAGCCAATTCATATGGCAGCAAATCTTTTAGATCCACGCTATATTGGATCTAGTTTGAATGATAACGAAATAGCAGAAGCAATGTCCTACATATCCCAGTATGCTACGTCTATTTCCGATGATCCCGGTGTCATTATGAAAAATTTAGCCGAATTTAAGACAAAGTCGGGTTACTTTGTAAAAGTTGATGCGATTTGGAATAGTGTACATATGATAAAACCTCGAATATGGTGGAAAAGTTTCTGTTCCCATTTAAAAATAACGCCTATTGCAGTACAGTTATTGAGCATTCCATACAGTCTCCCTGAATATAAAACAAGGCTATTGACAGAAAATTTGCAATGGAATAATCAGCAAGACAAGGATGAGATTATTAAACGTGCTATATTACGTATAAACTACCATTTTCAAAATAAATTTAATGCAAATGACGAAATAAGTAACATTGCATAATATATTATTCATAGTAATTACGACTGTTAATCTTTAATTAACTTTAAGATTAAAAAAAAAGTAAAGTTTATGTATGTTAATAACTACTGCAATTACACGATAGATCTTTTATTTGTTTTCTTAACAGCCTTTTAATTTATAAGAAGTTTTCCGATTGCCAAGAGAGCAATAGAAATTGAATGGAATTTTAAAAGTACTTATATCAAAATGAAGATGTGCATAAGAAATGTCTTATATAATGATATAACTAGGAACACACACTATTACTTATACAGACTTGTATTGTACGGATTAAATTTTAAAAATTATAACAATGTTTCAGTTTGCTCTTTAAAGCTACTTATTCACCTTTATTTTATTTTCAAAATATAATTTTAGTAGCGATACATCACAGTCAATTCACATATAAATAAAATATTTTTTGATACAACGCATGAAAAAACAAATGTATTGTATTTACTGACAATTATACTATACTATATTATATACTATATATTATTATATACTATATTATACTAACAAAAACTTTCAATAACTTTAGATAATTATGAGTTAAACAGACCAGGATGATATAAGAAAAAAAAACATGAATATACTAATAATGAAGAAATATACATATACAGAAATATCTATAATGTATACATATATACACATTTTTTGTTATAGTTGCCATTTTATAATCTGTTGAAGAGTCTGTACAAGTTACTTGATCTTTATCAATTTTACACATATATTTGTTTCAGAACGAGTGAACTCATCGCTCTGGTGGCTGTATCGTGCACACTTTTCCTGTTCCTTCACACAAGAGAACTTAACACGAAGCTACGGCGCATGCAGGGACGGCTGAACGATGACGTCACCGCTTTCAACCACCTCACTGACAGTTAGTGCAATTCATTCTTATTTTTCATCTATACGCATTAGTAAAATTTATGTGTGTTTGTAACATCGCAATAACAGGTTTTTCAAATTCATGTAGAAGTATATGTGATACTTATAACAAAAACACAACTTACCATTTTTCTGTGTCTTTGTTCCAGCTGATCTCCGAAATAGATCTAATTTTGATGAAGTTATAGCGCGTAAAATAGACTATTTTAATTTCATCGTCATTATTATCGTCCTTAAAATAGTGTACCTATGTATAAAGTTGCACGGGTAAAACCGCGGGGTGTCACTGTTAGCACAAGTATAGGACAAGGTTTTTCTTTTGTAAACTGAAAGCTTTTGTCAAACATCGTGGTTCGCCAACTTATAGTTGTATCGACAAAGATTTTTCCTGAATTTATCGAAATTTAATTGGATTTGAGAGAGAGACATATAAAACGTTTATCTTGACCTTAATCATGGTGATTGACACTTCTAGCATTCAACTGTCAACTGCTTAATCGAACGCATGATCTCGATACAGATGCAATGCGCATTTGCATATTCAAAGTATTGAGAAATTTCAGAGCTATGCTATTAATGAAAAGTAGGAAGCAATCTAAACAATTACTGGTTCATTTCCTTTAAGGAGTAGTAAATGGCTATTGGGTTTGGTGCATCATGTTATTATGGTATTAGAAAAGTCACGAATTCCAACATGCCATGTATTTTATAAATATTCTTGTTTTATCTATTTATTCTGTAATATTGCTAAATATCTAGATACTAGTAGGTTGAAGGACCTGCGGCAGTCTAAAAATTAGATTTTATCACGAAATATCAGTACCATAATAACACTAATAATACCATATATACGACTATAAACATTAGAAAGAACCTTAGCATTACTTGACTGTAAATCTAATTAATTCTTATATATATTCATAGTTATATAATTAACAATTTATTGAATCTAAAGATGTCATGGTTTCTAAATCACATAGGCATTGATTTACTCTTTAACATTACCTATACATATATTTAGGTTTCATCGAAGTACCAATACCAAGATAACGAGATCTTATTGTACCTTAAATATTTATAGAAAGTCGATCGAACTTTCACAAAATATAAAGTGATCTCATTTTCTTACTTTTTATTTAATCAATGATAAAATTACCGTAACAGGGAAATTGTGGTTACAATGAAACCGTCAATTTTCCTATAAATTATCTGTTCTGAATAAATTGCAGTAGCCTACTGCGGGTTACTGTTACAACAATTTGCTCGTGGGAAAAATAACAAATACAATTTAAGAAAGGAAGTCATGTCATTTCTTTTAAATTATTAGTTTCCTGTTATACATTAAATCGATTACTTAAATAAAAGAAAAGTTATTATGCGTCGGTTGACCTAATTTCTATTAATATTATAAGTAAGAAAGTCGATTATTTATATGTACAACGATATCTAGATTTAAACACATAAAGAAAGACAGTTTATCAGTATTACCATTATGATTACATGAATATTTTAAGTTTTCATACATTTATATTTGAAGTCGATATGTACAGAAAGTCAACAAGTACTAGAGTGCGCATAATCTTAGAAGTTAATTTTGTCGTAAAGTTCAATGAAGCTTATCGGGATAAGTTAAAGCTCTTATAAACTGGAGTAGAGATAAGTATGCTTTCAACATTTTATTCTAAAAAACCAATGAGTAGGGATGAGCCTATTTTTTATAGGTAAATTATTATCACTGAATTCGATGTACGCTACCGCTGTGAATTATACTTGTAAGCAAATAGGTGTGGTAACGTAGAACGGCTGATTTTCATGATAGTTATCATTAGTCACCGGTTATTATACATGGTGTTTGGTTCAGAATGGTGTAGAGGTGGGGGGAGAGGTGTGAGGTAAGGGATAAGAAAATGACCATGCGATAAAAATGTTAGATTCTGCAGCATGTTTGTGTGCAAGACTGAGTAACATCGCTATATTTACGTCTCATGTTAAATAATAAAAGTACTTAAGGAAATCACCTTACATAGTGAAGTTCAAGCTTCACATTATGTAATTATATTATGGCCATAGACCTCAGTGTAAGGTTCTAATCTATGATAATGGACGTCACATGACTAGGAAAAGCAATTTGCATATGAATTCATAAGAGCGATATAGACGTTACGTATGCACATATAATTATGATCAATAAAGGATCGGATATGAACGATTACGTAAACAGTTTTCTATTTTAAGCACCATATTACACTTTTATGCGTTTTATATAATAATAATCTTAATAATTAATTTATTCAATCAGTGTTTAATTGTTTATATGTAGGTGATTAATAACAATTATGTCAAGGGGTTAATGGATGTTAAATATTATTAATTTTATTCTACTTTATTTTATAGAACTGATGAATGTTTTAATTTTTTTAATAAGAAAGTATATCATGTCACGTAATTATAAAATTTGAAGACGTGTAAGACGAAAACAGTTATATCTGTTTATGTTTTAATGACCGTTGGCCCAAGACAACTTAAGTTTAAACCATTTTTCTAGATAGTTATATTAAAATTTCACCTATGATTAACAAGAGTGTCACATAATAAATTATTAAATTTAAAAAGCTGGTAATTTATACATCGGATGTTGTCAACAAAACGTCAGGATAGAATAAATTGTTGATTAATTGAATAATCATCAAACAAATTCCGATTTTATTCGGAAAATAGATTTTTATTCAGATAACTTGATATTTTTAATCACGTCTTGGTATACGGACCTAATACACTGGAAGCTAACAAGTTCTATTTGTTTATGGAGATGGATCTCGCGGAGCAATGACGTGACTACCGGTGGAGGGCACGTGCGCGCAGTAATTCCAGGTCGCATAGGTTACCTTTAAAGACGATTCCGCTTTGAATAAGTACTTAGATCTGACGTGATTCTATGTATGTTAATGAATATTTATCAGAACTCATGCTTTATGTGATAATAGAGAGTCACGTGAATAATTCTAATTGATTGTATTAAAAATTATCTATTAACGATTATAAAGATTTATGTTAAAATTGTTACAAAATAAATTTTAGCAAGTTTTTTTGCCTGGTTTACCGTGGGCATGATACCCGGACCAGAGTAAATCGAGTTTGAAACACGGTACTTATAATTTTTTTTACTTAGAACAAAATGTATTTAATTCAGGCATTAAGTAAATAAAGTTAACGGAGCAAATACCAGTTTTCTATATTTATTATGTCTTTCGGGTATCTTTTCTGATGAAAAATTAATGCTCCAACCTTATAGGTATAATATTAAAATTTATCTAGCTTTAATAGGTATTTAGAATGTTACTATTTCAATTTGAGTTCAGAAGTACCAGCAAAATATTTTACTCTATTCATATACAGTTACTACTCGTCGGAGACAAAAAATACTACATTTTACAAAGAGAAATGCAATAGAATTAACAATTACATGCTCGATTACACTTCGAACATTTTATTTTGTTCTAGCAACTGAGATTAAATTATACACAACAGTCGCTAGGCAGTCCGTAGACTTGGTAATTATACGGTAATTGCTATGAAGTGCGTTAGGTGATGAATCGCCTCAGGTTTACCGCCATTTTTTATGATTTGCTCAAGTAATGAACGAATTACGTAACAATATGTTATGGTAAGTAATAAAAATATTTTCTCTAATTATCTGTCTGAATAGTTTGTACAAACTTACGTTTAAATGATTTAATTAAAGAACTGCATCTTGTTCCATTTTACTGATGCATTTAGTACTTTTACCACAGTAACATAACGCTACGATCTATAGAGCCAAGCTTTCTATACTGGTGATAGAAAGTTTAGGTCTAATGCGACTTTCTAAGATTCGGGATAATAACTGGCCTATCGATATCTTAGAATAGAGTTTAGACTTTCTAAGTAATGTTTATCTTCTTTTGATATCAAGCCACTTAAAGTATGTGTCAAGGGCACTGTGTTTTTTTATATTATAGGGGGGCAAACGAGCATACGGCAAGTGATTACCGTCGCCCATGGACATGAACAAGACCAGGCGACTTGGAGACGCGTTACCGGCCTTTAAAGTCTTAGTCTTATTTAAAACTCCATACCTTAATGTATAAAAGACGTAGTACTCGGTATCGTATCAGAATCTAATTGTTTTTCCGCTTCATATTCTTCGAGTTAAAGAAAGATTAATGAAAAACACTTATCCACTTATAATATTAGCTTAAATATGCCTAACTTATACATTTAAGCGTAGAATTAAATTTATTAAGCCACTCAATTAGAATCTGCCAAATCAAATCTTGGTGATAAATCAGTCTCACTCATGACATTAAGTGAAGTGAAAGTGTTTATATGTTCTATTCATAAATATTATGAGAGTGTTAATCTTAAATTCATATTAACGTAAGAGCACTTTAGATGTTACTTTCAATTTTATTACGTGTCGTTTCTCAAACTTACCTGGTTCAATGCAACAATGGTTAATTTCACTTGCATTTTTCACTTAAATTTAATATGTATGACATTTATTAATAGCACATAGAATTCATTTGATAGCATACAGCTATATTATATAATTATTGAATGTACGCTGTGCACCTATTTCTTTTTAATTTAAGCGTTTGAATGTGAACATAGAATACGAAGATGTTTGTAATTTTCAATCTCGAAACTGATTTACTTGTTATATTGCTTTGTTTCTTAGATAACACTTAGGTATCGTTAATCGGACACACAGAACCTTATTCGTGTGGCTCGAAATTATACGTATAATATATTTAACTGTACATAACTAATGCGATTATTTATATACCATAAATATGCTTATTAATTGAAAAACATTTAATATTATAAAATAGACAGCAATCCATATGAGAAGGATGAATTGCTGCAGTGTTTCAAAATTTCAAATCTGGCGTTAGTGTACTGTACTTTACGGGCGTTTGTAAGTGGGTACATAATGAAGGCAGATTTATGTCCTACAAATCGTAACGGTGTTAGGTGATGTAAATTGGCCCTAACAACTTCCCTATTCTGAGTCGTTAAATGTCAACTCTCGACAATAAACGTCATCATTCAATAAAAAAGAGTATATTATTAGATCCATTTATATATATGTATTTATATATAAACACGCGAAAACATAATAGTTATAAACTTCTTCTCAGATGTACTTTTGTTTTTTTTTTAAATTTTATTTTGCAGATTCAGTATTATCAATAAAAAAACATTGGAAAGAGGCTTACGTTTTAATATTGACAAATCATAAACTTAATTCTATTAATTTGATACCGAATAAATAAACGAATACAAAATAAAAATACACAGTTGCATGCTTTACCCTGATTTTCCAAAATGGCTATGGTCGACGTTCAATCAGTCTATGAACACATACATTAAGTAATTAGCAATCTTCCGAAAACCATTAAAAAATTCTGTTTTAAACAGTAAAATGTAAGTAACTATATTCTTTTCAAAATAACTGAAAACAAAAATGATTTAATGATTATGAATTTGAGTGTCTTCTTTGTTTCACATTGTTGTGGCCTTTTAATTATCCAACCAGGTCCCCTTAGTTCTTTAATTTATTTCATCGTAGCTGTAATTTTAATAACTTAATTGCCAAAATTATTTCTTTATATGGCATATACCTAGTTTTCTATTACTATGGTCTCTTTAAGGTACATTAATTATTTTATTGTTTAACTTAAAAACTTAAGTTGATTACTGATCATATTGTCATTTGCAATACAGATCTGTATTGTCGGTAAATTTCTTCCTCGTTCCCATTGTATATACCAATAGTTCAGTGACCGAGGGAACCTTGTCGCGGTCCAGGTGCTCGTGACTCCTTTATGGGCCTTAGGACATCTTTTGTTAGACTGACGATATACTATTATTACGAAGCTGAGAGCAATACTTAACTTTCCTGTGAAATTTTATTTATTTGCGCGCATTGCATCTTTAACCCTTAATTTGACATCGTATGCCCTGACATACATGAAATTTGAAAAAATATTTTCTTTAAAAAATTTCAAAA
>JAOSYY010025004.1:0-10763 GCA_025727935.1 Hebomoia glaucippe | reverse complement strand
TACACGGCATACATTATCAACATGTTGGGATATGCATCTATTCTCGCCACTGTGTACTTTTAAAAAACTATATATATGTATAGCATATATATACTTAAGATGAATATAAGTGAGTTGGTATAAACTGTACCGCCATAGAGCCACCATAACCAAATATCCCACATTGGTAACCCCGATGTGATAAGTGAATTTTTAACAATTTGAAGTGTAATGACTATGTTTTGGTTCACGCCATTTTTTAATTCCCAAGTCGGGTTATAGTCAAGCGTGATTATTGTTACATGTAATTTCCCTAATCAGTGTTTATAAACCTAATGAATTGTGTTTTATAATTTATAACCTCGTAAATGCAAGACCACTTATAAGGCAGTTGAAACAGCATCCTGCCCGGCATATCCACGCCGCTTAAGTCATCGAGTAGATCAACATCTGTTTAGGGTCTCAAATCTCATTCGAGCCAGTTACCTGCTTGCCCTAGTCGATAAGCCGAATCATATAACAAAGCGACGCTTCGCCGTTGAGACCCAGTGAAGTGCAAGTGCACTTAAATTCCATTAAAAAATTTAAGTTTTAATATTTAAAAATAGAACATTTTAATCGTTAGTTAATTTATTTTTAACGTTTAAAAATGGAAACTAATGCAAGTAAACTAGAAAACACAATTTCTAATTCTGGTCCTAGTGCTAACGTATATAAGGTGTCAATCGTAGTACCACCATTTTGGTTGGAGGAGCCAGCATTATGGTTTGCTTTATTAGAAGCACAATTTAATTTAAACAACGTAACTGCTGAATCAATCAAATACTTGTACGTAATCCTTAACTTAAGTCAAAATGTTGCTAACGAGGTGAAAGCATTGATCATTCAACCGCCCAAAGAAGAGCCGTATACGAAGTTGAGACAGACCCTAATAAGCAAGTTTGAAAGGTTGTGCGAAGAAAACCTACGACAATCGTTGGAAAAGGAGGAAATGGGACACCGCAAACCCTTGGCTTTTCTACAACATCTAACAACTCTTGCGGGATACGTTTTGCCGGAACGGACGATAAAAGCAATATGGCTGGACAAGTTACCAAGCGCCATACAGAGAATTTTACTCTCTCAGAAATCAGCAACTCTCATGGAACTTGGAATACTTGCAGATGAGCTGAATTATATGCAGACTCTGTGTGCTTTCAACGATAATGCCGCAGGTAAGAAATCTCCAGGTGCTCAGACGAACGGCAGCAAAACAGCACTAAATAAGCCAGTAACAAGAGCTGAATACAATGAGCTCGTAAGAATAATAGATGAATTACGCTTAGAAGTACGGTACTTTAATAGATACCTAAATTACGTCATTCGAAACCTCAGTTCCAGTGATTGTCGTGATCTTAGAAGCGGTTTATGCTACTATCATAAAAGGTTTGCTGACAAGGCGAGAAGGTGTACTACATCATGTTCATGGATGAGAGGCCCAACAGTGAAGCAGGGAAATTCCAGCAGTAACCTTTGATAACTTCCAAAAATTCACTGTTTCTTTTAAACTGAAAATATCCAAACTTACACATGTAAATGTTCATAATATAAGTATAAATATATAAACAAAATATAATCTTTAAGTGTTTATTCTCCTTTGACACAGATAACAAATATTTACATTTATTATATGATAATAAGATAAAATTCTTGTTTTTCATTTACATATTACATAATGTTTTATAAACAGGATTTTAAGACAGTACATTTGCTACTTACTTCTAGACTGCATACTACTACTAAAATATTGAAAAATATATCTATTATTTTGGAATACGCTTCTGTTTGGCAATATTAACACAAATTTATGTGATAAAATTTCCTTATGATCGCTTATAATTGACTTGTAAATTTGTGACTAACAAATAATATGGAATACAACCTTGAAAGTATATTTTCGCCTACTTCTATGGACGATATATTTATATACAGGAATGTTTAGGATAATAGATAAGACTACGGAGGCAGGAGAGAAAGCTTTTTTTTATTGTTTTTTAAATCTAATATTAATTACTAAACTGTTTATTTTTAAGCTATCGACTCGTGCTTTGATGGTACACTATATATACCATCCGAAATGCCTTATCAATTATTTATAATTCAGTAACATATACGAATCTGCTAAAAATGGTTGAAAATTTTGCTGTTGTTTTACACGGGCCGACCGATCTTCGTGTTGTAAGTTTTTGTATATTATTCTATGTTGATTATGATTATTAACGTATGTATTAAGTTAACAATACGTGGAATAATAACAAGATTAATGTTTAGGCTTTTATTCCGATTTTTTTCCAAATTACAATTAGGTAGGTAGCTAGTTAACAAATTTCGCATGTATTCGATTTTGACTTTCATAAAGGTCTGCTGCAGCAGCATTTGATCTGACCATTGATCTTATGAGAACTAGTGATTTTCAAATTTTTTAACAACCTCCATGTTATTAAAGACGTTGTGTATTTCAGGAGAAGCAATCGATTCCAAAGATAAATGATAACGGTAAGTTTTAAAAACACAATAAATAGATTTTAAAACAACAATGTACTTAAATAATGTAACTTACAGAGGTGTTAATTAAAGTCTCATGTGTGGGAATCTGTGGATCAGACCTGACGATATATTCGTCGGGTCGGTGTGGACTTGAGATTCTCACTGAACCGCTGATCATGGGTCATGAGGGGTCTGGAACTGTTATTGAGGTATATTTTTTCCTTTATGTAAAAGTTTTGAGATACTGAAGATTTTCCATGAAGTGGTAGTTTTACTAATTTTTATCTTTGTTTGTTAGGAACGTACGAAATCGAATAGTTATAATTTACTAATGATTTATTTAAGCATAATACTATTTAAAATATTGCACCTACTATGATCTTAATAGAGTCGTTATTATAGTCGAACTTATTGTATATCTACGTAATTAATAACGCAGGCTACATCAAAGAGGTCTAGAAGTTTCATGAACTATTTTTTTTACTCTTATAGATAGGCTCAAAAGTGAGAAGTTTTAAGCCGGGTGACCGCGTTGCAATAGAGCCGACACAACCGTGTAGATCTTGTGAGTTCTGTAGAGCTGGCCGCTACAATCTTTGCGAGAAACCACATTATTGCGCAACGACAGGAGTTTCTGGAAACCTCTGTACTTACTACAAGCATGTGGCTGATTTTTGTCATAAGTAAGACTTACTGAAAAACTTTAGACAAATTAGCAAAATCTTCCGGAAGGCTACCTTTACTTACAATAAAACATTAATTTTTATGCGATTTCTTAAATATAACATACATGTTTTTCTAGTAGCTGTGTGCTAAAAACCGTAACTTTAATTCCCTATTTAAAAGCAAGTGCGCTTGTAAGTATGCTTATGTTTTTGTCCATAGACAAATACTGTTCTATTAAGAGTTTTTCATTAAGTCTTTTATGTTTTCTTATTTGCGATTTCGTAATAGAATACCAGATAATGTAACAATGGAAGAAGCTGCAGCGGTACAGCCCTTAGCTATCGCTATACACGCGTGTAACCGCGCAGGTATTAAATTGGGATCGAACCTTGTAATATTCGGAGCTGGACCAATTGGTGTTCTTTGCGCTATGACAGCGAAGGCTATGGGCGCAGCAAAGATTTTAATAACAGGTAGAGCCTAAAGAAAATCACTTTCTATTTTGTGTCAACAAGTTTTTTCTATACTAGATATAAGACAGAATTTTCATTTAAAACTATTATGAATCTATTAAACATCAATATTTCAGACGTGGTTGAATCAAGATTACAGACAGCGCTTAAATTAGGCGTAGATTATGCCCTTTTGGTGAAAAAGGAATACTCAGATCAACAAGTTGTCAACGAGATATTGAAGTTCCTGGGAACAAATCCCAACATTACAATAGATGCTTGTGGATTTGCATCGGCTCAAAGAGTTGCTATGATGGTACGTTTACATAATTGCATTGGGCTACGCGTATAGAATTAATAATTTTATCTATGAAAGTGCATGAAAGGAGTTCATAACGATAATTTTATGTATGAAGATTATTTGAGAATTGGTATACTAATATGTATTAAAACCACATTTCACGTTGATCACTCCTACCTAAAAATAATAGCAGTTATAACTGCTAGAGAATCACTATGGTATAAACTTCGATTTTTCCATTCTCTATCGAGTGTAACGTTTATAATTAAGATTAAAATTTACAATTGCCTACATTACTAAAACCGGGTGATGGTTTAACTTGCATTTTTAGGTGACGCGTACAGGAGGTAATATGCTTGTTGTCGGCATTGGAGCAAAAACAGTGGAAGTGCCTCTGTCCCAAGCATTATTACGCGAAGTCAATATCATTGGTGCATATAGGCTTTTAAACTCGTAAGTATCTGAGAACTTATGAATCATCATAATCTACTTCATTTTATATATTACTAACTACCCACATGCATCTACTTAGTGCAGTGGTAAAACTGAATAAGATAATTCAACAAAACTTATTCTATGAAATAACTTCTTACTTAATACTTTAAATAATATCAAGCTTATCTATTTTTGTGAGTTCACTAGAAAATATTTATTTACTGTAAGTTAAGGTTAACGTGGATGTGTTTCAAGAAAAACAAACTGTAAAAATATATAAATAGTTCCGTACAACAACAAGCAAGTAGAATCGAAGCAAACAAAGAGACGGACACTAGTCCGTGTCTTTGTTTGCATTTATAACTAATAATATGACATGAGAAATTGAATAGATGATGCATTTTAACCCTAAATTGGCATCAGCTCATTATCAAACGGTATCTTATATATAAGATTAAAGTTCATTCAAAATTCATGTTCGCAAGCTTTGGTAACATATTTTGCTATATAAAGCGAAATTAACTGTCAACGAATCTAGTGTATATTTTCGGATATTCTCATACTAACTTTTGCCTGCGTCTTCGCTCGCGTGAACGTTGATGTTGTTAACCACCTCTTGTTGCCATATCATATTGTTTTTCGTAAATTCATTGATTGTACAACCACGCGGTTCCCACAGATTTATAATATACACTTTTATAAGTTGATCTTGTTTATAAGGTACCCAGCCGCCCTCGCTGCAGTATCAAGTGGGGCAGTTGACCTAAAGTCATTCATAACACACCACTTCCCCTTAACCCAGTCAAAGGAAGCGTTTGAGCTAGCGAAGACCGGAGAAGCCATGAAAATTATTATACACATTGATGAATAAAATATATGTTGAATGAGGTTTATTATTGTTTAATAATAAAAAGAACATTGTATTACTTTTTTCTTTCTTGCCGATGTTTATTCTTCATATTTACGTTAAAAAATAAATGGAAAATTATCAAAACGGAAAGAAGAACAGACATTACAGCAGCTTGGTGATTCAATCGAGTACAGTCTTGAGACATCATTAAAAATATATACACACAAATTAATTTTTATCCTGCATCAAAACAATATTAAATTATTAATTACAATATTTGTTTAAAATTTATATTGACAACAGCATATTAATAAGTACAAATAATTATCATATTCCTGAAACATTAACTTAAAACAATTTTACAGAAAATAACAGCGATTTGTTCTGATTGGAACGATTTTAAAGTCTGAATTTGGAGGCTGTGAAGACGCCAGGCCGAGTGTTTGGCGCTGAATTGGTTTTAGGCACCGGCATACTTCCCAACTTACTCCCACCTGATGTACCTGTATAACGTAGAAATACGAGCTCGTATAAGCTTATCCTAATATAAGTAAACGTTTAATGAATTCTAACAAGAGCTACCATACCATACCATAATCGACATCTGACAGACCAAATATTTTAAAATAAATTAGAGATATTAAAGTTTTGTAACAAAACGATTAAACCCAAGTTTATGAAACTTGGAATATTACAATTTCACGGTATAATCAAATATTTGTCGACACAAAAACTGATATCAAACAAAATATTAAAAATAATTTAAGGATAAGACAGACGGTAAATAGTGTGTCTCTAGGTTTTGAATTCGGAAACATAATAAATATAAATCGGTCGGGCGAAAAAGAAAGTCAACTTACTACTAACTACAGTATAGAAAAAATATTAACAAAAAAGGCATGCTGCTCCAGGTTTCATTATATAATAATAAAAACTCACCAGCTTTTGAAGGGGATTTCTTGGCAGCACTCCGACCGCGCCGAGCGCCAAAAGCTCCACGGAAAGCCGCCTTCTTCGCTGAGGACGGAGTCTTCTTACGTTTATACCTATACATGTACGAGTTTTAATTTACGTTGTCAGCGTATCATCACATAGTTGTCAATTGAACCTCGTGCTTGTCCATCAACTGCGATTTTCACGCTTGTAATGCTGGTTCTGTACTTAATAGTAGTGGTATTTGGAATATTTAATGTAATAAATGTACTAGTCTGGTCTAAACTAATTTCATATAGTAAAATGATCAACATTAAATACATATAACTAAGTACAAGTAACACTTTAAATCGAGAAATACCAAAATACCTTTTCCTAACTCCTCCTCTATAAGTTTTCCTTCCCCTTTGGCCAGAAGTATTGCAATCCGACGCACGCGCTAGGCTACTCCAGTCCGTATCCGATCCAGACTCCTCTTGAAAATGTTCATCTTCTTTCTTTTTTTCTTCTTCTAACTCATCTTGGTATTGCATTAATAGACCTGAAAAATATTTTTATACTTGATTTATTGCATATACATAAGACATTTATGTACTCAAAAATATATTTCGAGATTTCTTATACATTTATTCATAAGTTTAGAATTTTAAACTTAAATGACAGATTATTATACCATCTTATTTACTGTTTATTACTGAAGACAGATTTACCCCGATCTCACAACATAAGTCGGTCGCAGTTAAGTTTTAATAATATACAGTAAATAAAACAGAAAAATTACTTATTTCAGTAAAAAATCTAAAATTATGGAAAAATGTTTCCAGGTTCTACGATGTATTCAAAATTCGATACTTTACCATAATTATTGTTTGTAGTTTCCAATTTAGAAGTGTACATATGAGCTCACCCATTTTTTCAAGTGCATATGCAGAGGTGATCTTAAGTAAGTCTTGCCCATATTTATCGAAGTTAGCTCTCGTGATGTGCGGTAGGGTCAACATCTCCGCGGCGGTTTCCGGTAGTCGCGTAGACATCGCCTTTAGCGCTGCTTGCGGTAACACTGTCGACAACGACGCGCCTCGGGCAGCTGCCATCTCCCTGGAAATAGAATTAAATAAACCTAGTTGTTGCTGATAACTAATTTTCGATGTACTTTTAACAATTTCATTGATATAAATAAAAATTTATGGTATATGCGTGGCTTACTCATGGTCATTGGCAGAAATAAAAACTAAATGTTTATTTAAATGTTCGAATGAAAAGGCGACGATACGAATTATCACACAAGAATATACAGGGTGTTTGGGAACTGCTACCGAAAACGAAGACGGGTAATAGTACTAATGACACGTTTGATGAGGGGTCTGAATAAAATTCGATCCTCGATTCGATATCCGAGTGCACGTGTGAAAATACCATATATACCCTGTGAAAATTATACCACTTATGTATTCTATATAATCCAATATAATGCCATATAATGAATAATGTCATGTATTAAAGTAAAGTTTATACTCAATAAACTTCGAATAAATTAAACGTCAGAAAAAATAACTTGTATCGCATGTCAGTCAGTAAAAAATAGTTTGACATAAATAACAATGGAGCGAATATAATAACTGCTAGACCGCATCTAATTCACCGTAAGTTGATTAAACAAGTAAATTTATTCCTATAGAATTTTGATATACTTATATACTTTAAGAGATATTATACTCATAGTGATTGTTGCTTCGAGCCGAAATGATCTAAAATTTTGATATCAACGATAAATTTAGAATCTAAACGATATAGATTTTAATTCTACTTAGATGTATACCTGCAAGCTTCTACAAGATCTGCATAGCATCTCTCTTCAAGTCTCTTAATAAGCGCTATTATCGGTGTGTCGTTACTGTCAGTAGGCGCCACCGTTGTGACTAAGGCTGCTTTCTTCTCAACCTTCATCGGGAATACAACACGGAGATTTCCAGACATTAACCTGTTAAATATAATAAATTTAACGTAGTAAATGACACTTGAAAAATCAATAAATATGTATATTATCCATTTCAGAGGACCATTTATTCTCTTATTTTTGCTTATATGACGTGAATTTTGCATTTAAATAAAATATATCTAAGGCTAAAATATGTCGAAGCGTTGGGACAATAATATTTTCTTTTAATAATCTCTATAATATTTGCATTTATAATCCGTTTCAACAAAATAACGCTTCATACTTAGTCACTTCATACATACTTACTTGTCAATATTGGGCCCAAGCGTAATATAAGCGCTAGCAATGTCATTGTTAACAACCAGATGTTCAGCCAGCAACCCGCGTACCACCAGCTGGCGAAGTAGTCGCTGCGGATCTCCACGGGGCCAACCCTTGCATCTTATGAGTAAAAATTAATTTTATGAGACTTAAAATATACTACTTGATGGTAACATTATTAATATCGTATACAATACAATATACTAATTAATACTATGATCTGACTCACTCAAATTTTATTCGAGTCAGATTAGATAATTATGAATTGATTGTTTAATAAAATTTTCCTTAATACATACGACAGGGTGGAACCGTGGAACGCCGGTGCATAAATACAAACTTTTACTATGAATAATATATTGGTGCGCCAAAATTGAGAGTGGGCGGTGTTATTTACATACGGCGATATATAATATCTTCCTTATAACGTCATATATAACAAATAGCTAATAATGTACCGTGAATGTATAGGACTGTCTCGAAGACCGGAAAGTCTTTGTTGCATGGAGCCGCGCAAAGCATCAGCTATATGTAGTAGGGTGAAACTGGAGCGACCCGTGTCGCGAATTGCGCGGGCTATCAACTTGCAGTCCTCTGTTACGTCCACTGGCTGAAGAACAATAAAAATGTTATCAAATAACCTAGTACGCTAAAAGCATTTCGCAGTAGAAGAACTGTAATTCGCTATTCCTTCTTCTCATATATATAATGATTCAAGAGGGCGATCAAATATTATATTCATATAAAACACAATCGAAACATAGGTGTAGCGAGAATCACAAACACGACCTCTCCGTATAGTATGTAGTTACGTAATATACACGGCTAGACCATTTTTCAGATGGCTGTATTTTACCTACTTACTACTACAGAACCATTCCCCATATCGTGTGATTGTAGTCAAGCTTCCGTCAATTTTTTTTCCTCGAATTATTTGCAATAAATTTTACAAATAACATCTAACCTTATATTCATGATCGTTAAGACAGTTATCACACGCCGTCCTTTTGTCCTTCTTGCACATATCCCTGGAGAATTTCTCGCCAAGGTACGTAAGCACCTGAGCTCGTCTGCACTCAGACACACTCTCACACACTTCCACCATACGGAGCAGGTTCTCTATGTGAACACGCTTTGCTTCAGGCGTTGTATTCCGTTCCACTGTAAATATAACATCTACAGTAAGAATTGGGATATCCATGAAGTTTGTATCCATAATCCATAAAAACATTGATATACAATTCTATAAGTGGTGGTGTGCCATATTACTGAATTTACATTAACATATTTAAATTAGTGTAAACGATGTTAAATTTAAAAAAGGAGTTTTATATAGTTTTGAGAATTAGCCACCAAGATTTTTTTTTTAAATAGTTTCGCTACTTATTTAATAAAACTATTTTATAACTTATTTAACTATTTTAAAAAATTATGAAAAGAAACATATATATAATTGAAGTTTCCATTTATAATACAATATAAAAATAATAGTTTTTTTTTTAAAGGATATGTAATATACGACACAGAAACACAATTTATAAAAATTTTATCCGCGTCTCTATTTGTCCTGACTAATTTCTAAAACGATTTAATCGATTTTCCTAAGACTTCAACTGGCAAATAGCTAATGTTACATAAAATGTAATGTTATATGAAAAAATTTAAGATATTTATCATCAAGACGTTTAAATAAAATCGATGTGTAGATTACCGCGGTGCACTGATAGTTAAAAATAAAGCTTCATAACTTCAGAGTAATATTCATTACTAATTAGACTTACAGTCAAGTAGCCGCCGATACCTAACGACATCCCCATAGCCGTAGTATAGGAGGCACGTAGCTACTTCTCCGTCCCGGCCCGCGCGCCCAGCCTCCTGGTAGTACCCCTCCACTGACTTGGGCATGCTGTGGTGGATGACATACCGGACGTCCGCTTTATCAACACCCATCCCAAATGCGATCGTAGCGCATATCTTTAAGTGAAATGTTTAAAAATGCTAAAATGTGATAATATTCTTGATAAAACATCAACTATTAAAACAATATAGGAAAACATATTTTTCTAATATTATGACAGTATATCGATAATTTTTCTTTCAGTTAGATGTACTTACACAAAGCTTTATTAAATAACTATATAATACTAGCTGACCCCGCAAACGTCGTTTTGCCACATAATAATAGGGGTAGACTGTAGAGGGGTGAAAATTGGGGGTTGTATGTCTTTTTATATGCTGTATCTTAAAAAAATGAAAAAAAAAAATTTCGTCCAAAAATAAAAATAAAAAATTAAGGGTGAACAACCCTTATCACTTAGGGGGATGAAAAATAGATGTTGTCCGATTCTCAGGCCTACTGAA
>JAOSYY010025003.1:0-10764 GCA_025727935.1 Hebomoia glaucippe | reverse complement strand
ATAAGCTTCGGCCGGGTTACGTACCACCGTTCATAGACGGAAAAGTCGTGAACTGCTATGCGCGTTTCGATTCCAGTCTATGAATTTCCGAATACTCGAAATAAAAATAAAATAAAGCCTTAAGGTTGGGAGGTGTCCATGAGCGACAGAAATCGCTTATTATAAGTGAACTGTATGCTTGTTTGCCTTCCTATTGCATAATATATATATATATAAGACCTTTAGAGTCAATTATGATAGTGATGACGCTGTGAGCTGAAAGACAGATAGACAGAATTTTAAAAATTGTATTTCTGCTATAAATGCATATACCTTCCTAAAGGCCGGGACGCATCTCCAAGATCCCTGGTCTTGTTATTGTTCATAAGCGACGGTAACCACTTGCTGTATGCTCGTTTGCCACCATATAATATAAAAAGATATACACATACTTTCATATCTATTAAAAGTCTGTTCTTTTGATATTACATACACTTCAATTTTATTTATTGGTTTAGTTTAACAGTTTGACATAACTTTATTCTCCACTGCCGAAGGAACAAATTTTGGAGACAAGCATAGTCAGAATGTGTATAGTTTGAAGTAAGATTTTGTGTATTATTGTTGTTTTTTAATTTTATTTTTCTTTATCGAGTCAGAAGAGCTACTGAAAAGACAAACCTATTTACATTTTCAGTCTAAAGAGTTCTTACCTTTTTATATTATCTCAGCGCATATATAGTAAACTTTGTCGCTACGACACCTTTCTGCGTTACAAACAAAATTTTAACCTCATCCAAATTATATCACCTTCGTAGTATAAAGAATACTTTCAAAATATGATAATGAAATCCGGAAATTGTAATTGTAATTTGAGAAACGTAACATTATCTGTGGAGATCTGTTTATGATGGACGTCTAAGTGAGAAAGTCGCTATGTAAAATACAATTTGCTTCACTTCCGATTGAGAAGATGCGTCTATTTTCACTTTCATCTTGTATTGGCTTTAGTGCTTGTAGGTGTAATTTCTGTAACCGTAATAATATTTTTTGCCAGATATGACCAATTTTATAAAAATGTTGTTCATCAGGTTTATTACACGAAATGAATGAGATAAATCTAAAATTATATTCTAGCTCCATATTCATAATTTTATGTGAGTGTGTTTGTCACATAGAACAGTGTTAACTAACTTCAAAATATACTTTATTATATAAACAAATATTTGTAATTTGTAATTTTTTTGTGTCGAAATGAAATTGTGAGTCAATTCAATATATGTTTTAATTGCTAAAAATATGATGCATATTACGTACTTGATGTTATAATTGTTCGCATTAATCTTTGAAAGAGCACAATTGATTTCAATGAATCTGAAAGTAGGTATAAATGGTATTCTTCTGTCAAAGCTAGATAGTGACTTTTAACGTAGCGTTAATTATAAAAACAAACTCAGGTTTGCCGGGAGTTTCGAATCGTTGAATGTTGGGCGTGACTTTCTTCCCTATTTGGTTATTTTAAGATTGATATAAACGTTGGAATTACTAAGTTGCCTAATAGTCGGAAGTGAAATATACAAGGGTTGCAGGTTACGAAAGTTAAGTCTCCATTTTTGGCATACTGAAGAGCTACCGATTTAAACGTGGACTTGTGCTAAACGCGTATCAGTACATGACCAGATATCTTTTTAATTACCAGTTAGTATCTCTATCAGCTACTTGAACCTTCGACAGTGCAAGTATTCACAAAGCGGTACAACGGTCGTTTTCTCATATTTTCAGTAATATGAATGAAACAATACATCAAAATATTTATATCTCGAGGTGTAAGCGAGATCACGTTACATATTTTCTCGTAATATGTGTACAAAAGGATCTTTTAAAAATCGGACATCGTTGGACAGAGCGCAGGTAAGGTTATTAGCCGTCTAAGTAACCATAATTTATATATTTTTTATATATTGTTTATATGGTAAGGTACAAATACACACAGACATACTAGTTACTCGGCAACTACTTTAATTTAGATTTTTATCATGATATTTGTTACTATTTAATATTTATATGCTACTAGCTGTGATCTACGACATCATCCAACAAATATTTCGATGTTAATTGTATGTGTCTATTTTTGAGTCAGTTAGCACCCAAATTCATTCGTATATTTTCGTGGGATTTAATAACAAACATTTAAATAAGTGTTGAAATATAGATTTCATTTGTTGTCTCAGACACTACTTATTTAATTGTTATAATGTAGGCTGTATTTTTGTGGGGTACTTCTCTCTTCTATGTATATATAATAAAGTTATATATAAGTATATATTTACATCGGATAACGTAATTAAGTTTATTCAAGACTTGGATTTGGTGTGATAAAGAAATTTGATTTCACACATAGGACATTCGACGAGTACTTACAAGGGGGTGAGCAATTGTCCGTGTCTTTTAAATAGGGAAGCAAAATGAAATATTCCTCGCCATTTAAGGCGCATGGTCACCTCACACATTCCGGAGTAGCCTGTTAAGTCCCGTTTTGTCGGCTGTTAGACGAGAAAACACCAGTCTTGTTTTTACACGTTTATACCTTTACAGAAGAAAGAATATCTCAACATCCTTTTTTTAGAAGTGATAGGTTATAGTGATAATATGTATGACAGAATAAATATAATTTTGTAAATCTAATAACCAACGCGCCAATTTTGTTGCTAACATGCAAAGTTCCTGACAATGGTTTCAGGGTTTTCAATCGCAGTTATTGGTAAAAAGCTTACTTCGGATGATTCTTTATCGACTTATCCCTAGACACATTGACAAAGAAACAAATATCATAAAATATTGATAATGTCTAAATATATATATATATATATATTAAATATTATATCATACCAATCATAGATTAGGAAAAGCACTGTCATCTTAGAATCGAACTCATGTTTTCTATTAAAAAAATTGGTTTGTCATTTAACACGGTACCATTGAAACAGGGATCAGTGTTGTTCACAAATGGTTCGCGTGGGTATTTTCCCACAATATATCATTAGCTACATTGCAAAACGTTGCAAAAAGTGTTGTAATGCATCCGGCGAGCCATTGTTCAGATAAATTTGTACAATTACTGGTAATATCTGCTTTCGATTCAAATATGTCTTCTACAAATAAGTATTTAATATATGTCCGATATACATTTCAAATATATAAAAATTAATATATTATTTGTTTGCAATTTATGAGCTGCTATAGCATAGACATGATTCAGATAAAACTTTGACCATCTTATTGGTAGCTTTTGTTTGAAAGTTGCTATTGCTTTTGTGAGAGTCCAGTTAGTATTTTAAAATGGCTTATTTATAAGTAATAATACCTAGGTAGACTAATATTGGAAGTAAAAAAATGTGTTTTAGCTTTGTACATTCTTACTGTGTCTGGATTATTATGAAAGGATTATAAAATGAATAATTATTTATGAATGTGTATTTTATGAAACTTATTCCATTTATTATTTCCTCAACTCAATATCTGTTGTGAAACAGCAATTTATAGTTTCATCTGCGTCGTCCCACAATTTCAGTTTGATGACATATTTACCCTGAAAAAGGACATTTTAGATTATTTCCTGTTATTATCACTTCTTAAAGATACTTTTGCCTATTTACTAGAGATTGGACTTTTACAAATGGTTTAGTTATAAATGTAAACAGAGATTTGATACCTTTTCAATATTTTATATCAATTAAAATAAAAATCAATAAAAAAAGATAAATTTTTTAGTTACATCTCCACTCAATAATTTGATGTCTATTTTAAGTACCTAAGAATAATTATATGTCAAGTTATATAACTACAGATTAATAATATCTTATATATCTCCTGTGTGTATTTATACATTTATTAGCTTATATGAGATAACTTTTATAACGTAAAGTTGAAGTTTATATAAAATTTACTAACGTTGGGTAATTTTTTTCCGAGTCGCAAACTGTAATCGAAACTCTGTTGTTTCCCCGACACTAGAGGGCAACTGGTATATGGACAGCCATCTACCCGGTACATGTCTGGGAACGGAACATCATCTTCTGCTCTAGCCCAAAATAATCCTGCCTTTACATTTTGTGTATCAAAAGCTGAAAATCAAAACAATAATTATTATATTGCAAATTATATTACAAATGTTCAACAAAAATTATTTTAAAAATTAATTCTGTTTAATACTTTAACGCCTTATAATGTTTACAAGTTTGAATTCTACTCATTGTTATAATCAAATATCGAGGCGTTATTTTATTTGATAGTAAACCTGTTATGATGTTATTATGTGCTGTTTAATATTAAACTATCTACTGCGTATTGGATATAAAGCATTTACAAAAAATAATGTAATTTTATACTAATAAATGAAATTGAAAATATTTGATCACGCACATGTTGAAATACTATACGTATAGGATAAAAACACCAATGTTGACATGCGCAGGGCTATACTGACAGTTGCGGCACTTACTGTAATAGATACTTACTAGGTGTGTAGTCGAATTCAAGGGAGTAAACGTTTCCTTTTTTCAGCTTGCAATTCTTGGAGACTGTGCAAGGGTTAATACGAACTTGGCTGATCGCGCATTGCGCGGCTAAAAATATAAAGTAAACTTTTATAATATAAATGAACGATAATGCTTTGGTTAAGTGACATAAAAATTGTAATTAATTAACAAGAACTCCGACTAAGCTCATTTTTTGTACAGATCTTGGGTACACAATACGAGTATAAGTCATAGGTCTCTATAGATTCCTAAATTCAAGCTGACGGTCAAAATTTCGGTTTTTAGCTCGTGCTTTTTAGATTTTTCTTAGAAACCGTTACGAATTATAAAATGCTCTATTTATGTCGATACAACATTATTTACATCGACATCTTTTTCCTATGAAATCGCTACAGATTTTCTTTGGGAATCTGTAGCGATTTAAAAATGTTGTTTGGCAATTTAAAAAATATGGAGGGTTGTATATACTTTTTTATATAAGAGTGCAATGTTATTTTGTGTTGATTCTTGCAGCTAAATCCAAACAATAACTATATAGAGCAAGGGCCCACGGCGGCCAGACTTTCGGTATTCTATAAAACTGAACGTTTATCACTGCATGACCCTTATATGTAAGAATGCCCAGTGACTACACAGATTGTATTCTGGTTACTTGAGCAGGTAACAAGTAGTCAGGAATTGTAGAATAGTATCTACAATTTTGTTTAAGTATAAAACCCAATTTTTTATATTTCCTTCAGTATAACTTTAAAAATCTCGTCATCCATTGCTGGACACTTACAACAGCTGCTACCCCTAAACTTTAATAAATTATAATTATACTTTCGTTATAGTATAAAAGGTAAATTGTATACATATATTCGTGAAGATAATGATTCAACTCCGGGTGCAGATATTTTAACCGAAAAAGAAGCTAATCATGTTGACTATCAAATTGTTTGTATTTTGTGACAGAAATCATAAAAAATACTTTAAAAATGCTTCCACTTCATAAATTTAATACCAACCAATTTAAATATAACCCGACATCCGTAGGTCAAGAGGAGTTTGCAGAACTATTAATGAAATTGAAAAAAAAAAAATCTTATCATACAAAATGTACAATTAGGTTCAATGATAAAGTATCATCTTCTAAAAAACCGTCCAGTAAAGGTGATTCGCATTATAATCGGAAATATCACCACTTAGCTTTTAATGAAATAAGTTCCATCATTGCGGAAGACGTAATTAAGAAAGGCCGATTTTATTTATTAGTATATTTACAGGAAGTATACGCCGATGTATTGGAAAAATATTTGAAGAAAATTCTGTTGAAATGAATTGCGATTTTAATGCACACCATCTATAAGAAAAAATATTCTAGAGATATTACATTTTTTTACTATTTGTAATAGAAAAATAAAAGCACCCAATTACTTACAAGCAATAGACGATACAATATTTGAATAACAGAGATAACCTATTGTCAGCCGGATTGTATCGAAATTTTGATGTCACGTAGGAGAATGCATAGTATAATTATGTATGCGCTTACCAATATTATCATATATAATGTTTTGAAAGCCATGAAATTGCAATTAGTGTCTTAGTCACTTCGAACGATATATAGTGCATTTGAATTGCAAGTATGCTCATTATACCGGATCAATTCTGATCATTTAAAATCTGTTATGTCCTAAGAGGTAATAGAACATGTAATGTACATTTCTGCTCGAGTCTATGAATCCTGAGTGCAAAATTTAAATCAATTGACAGTGCATTATAGAATAATTGATCCTTTTCTGTGTCAGGTATCGTAGAGCAAGTTTTATACTTGTGTTTCGTTGTCGGATATCTTCAATATAAAGACAGGGCATTGTTATAGTTAAGAAAAGATAATATTGACATAATACATTATACTGTGACCTTTTGTTTAGTAATCGTGTTTAAGTACGTTGAGTACAAGTTAAATGAGTTTTAGCCGACTTAAAAAAAGCTGTGTTTGCATAATGATTAAGTACTTTTCTGAAATTATTTGTATTTTCGTAGCAGTCACAATTATCTAAACCAAGTGTTTGATCTGTAATTAGCAATAAGTAGTGCAACTAACAAATTTCTTTTGCCCATTATCAGTAAACGAACACGATGATCACACGAGCATTATGCTATGAATGCTACGCGGTCTATTTAATTTTACTTAAATGAATGTATCTAAATAATGCACGTTAATAGCGAGACGAAAAATATGTAAGAGCTTAAAATATTATTAAGATTAGTTAATTAAAATAAAAATATAGTAGTCAACTTCTTACTATCTACCGGATACAAAGTTAAAAGTGTATATTTCAATATTTATAAAATATGCACTATTTGATTTTGTAAAATATTTTGTACAGCAAGCGCTATTATGCAGTGTTACTGCGTTCTTTTTTAAAAATCTATTTCGTACACGTATTTATATTTTAATGGTATTAGTATTAAAATATTTTGATAGACAGCTATTCCATTTAAAATACTGTTCTCATTATACCAAATAATAATTTTATCTATTCTAGAAAAGCTGATCAAGTGTCTTTTCCGTCACTTAAACTAAATAAATTGTTCCTTCTGTAAAATTTATTTTACTGAGATAGGTGATCTTAAAAATTTACACTAAAATAAGAGTGAATAATGAATAATAATACCGGATCAACATTAAATAATCAGAAGCATATTATATATAAATCTTACCCTTGATTTAAACTTACATTGATCACAGGTGCGGAAGTCTACAACTCCTGCCGCAGCGGCACTAACGAGTGCTAACAGAATCAAAAACCTCGACATCGTACTTAACTTTAAAGACGAATGGCCAGCTGTACAACGCTCATTGCTATTTATCACTTGACATATCGACCTTTGGTTCATTGATAATGAGCAGAATTGTTTTTAATTATGAATTGATTACGTGCTGCTAGTGTAGGTGTATCAACGATTTTTTTTAAATATAACTAACTATAAACACAGTATTCTGATAAAATATAACTTATAGTTTGTGTTACCAAAGTTTCAAAGAGATTCTATTCCCTTTATATTTATGTGTATTGTTAGAAATATTTGGTTAGCACTTGTTTGTTGTTTAAAATAAATATTTGTTATAAATTGAGTTTTAATTACGATTGTTTCGTCATTGCTAGGAAAAATTACGATATGTCATAGAAACCATATACTACTTCCAACGTACACACACGCGGTTTCTTTTGATTTTGGTAATGTATGTATAGAGAATGCAGATTTAATTACTTAAAACTACCAGGCAATTATAAGTTAAACAAGTGATTGGAAGTTTATCTAATATATAAAATTCTCGTGTGTGTGGGTGTTCGAACTTTAACTCCTCGGAAACGGCTCGACCGAACCTTATGAAAATTTATATAGTTATTCAGTAGGCCTGAGAATAGGCCAACATCTATTTTCATCCCCCTAAGTGATAAGGGTTGTTCACCCTTAAATTTTTTTTTTTAATTTTTGTACAAAATTTTTCTTTTTCATTTTTTTAAGATACAGCATATAAAAATACATACAACCCCCAATTTTCACCTCTCTACAGTCAACCCCTATTATTATGTGGCAAAACGACGTTTGCGGGGTCAGCTAGTTTCTATATAATATTTATATTTTTCACTACTTGAACCACCAGGATAAAATAAGTTACGAATGATCAGGAATTTCATTATAATTTAGCGTTCACTATTTAAATTACCAGGCAATCATAAATTAGCAAACGGTTGGGAATTTATTTCTATATAATGTAGCTTTCATTACTGGTGCTACCAGGTAAAAGGTTAGCAAGTAATTGGGAATTTGGTGTACAAAGTGTAGCTAACTTAGACAGTAAATCTTTTCTATACAATGAATCAAGTTAATCAAACTTTAACTATGTTTAATATGTTTTTAGGTTTATTGACTTTCTTAATCGGTAAAACGATTAAATCAAAATAAATACAATTATTGTAAATGTTTTGTTGTGCCCTATAAACTGAAACTGTTCCTTTGGTAGTGACGTGCACTGAAAAATTTGATCATTGATTAAGAAAACACTATATAACTTTTAATAAACTGAACCGACATGACTTAAAGAAATGTTGAATGCTTATTATAAATACATTTATAAGTATGTGGAAACAAAGTTGCATTAATTAAAAACATTACTGTCTTTTTTAATATTTATTATTTTACAAATTAAGTGAAAAATTGAATAAAAAACCTACATATAATAACAGTTGCGTTGCGATTCGTTGTCAAGTTCTCTATAAATTATTTACATCTATATACATTTATGCCGAAACCTCTCTTTGGCATATCCTTGTAGATTATTTCTATGATATTAAGAATAAGTTTATGTTATGATAGTCTCCTCAAACTTACTCAGAGTCGGATATAAGAACTTTTATTTGTAATATTATACTTTGTATAAACATATTTTAAAATGTTTTTTTCAGCCTTTATTTTGTTTTTGTATTAAAAGATCTAAAATCTCGACAATACTTTGCATATTGACTTAAAAATTTATACCAAACTATGCAATTAAGATGTATTAATGATTGAATTAGACTTAACTAACGACTCTTAAGATAAGAAATAATGAACACTTTTATCAAAACAACTGATTAACTTATATTTACAAATTAGATGCTTAAAAACTTTTTATTTGATTATCCCTATTTATTATTATAGGTACATTTAAGCGTGGCAGGGATAGTATATAATAAAATTAATCAAAAATAATTTATTTATCTATCTAGCCACGGTATAAGCGTATGATTATCTTAAATAAACAAAAATGAAAAAAAAATCTAAATGTGTTGTTAAGGGAAAACTTGAGAACGATTAGACCAATTTGAGATTTTTTTAAATTTTTGTTAAACTTTAAGGAAGGTTACTATAAATAGAACAATTTATTTTCTTAAATGTATAGCTAATTCAATTCAGCTTTAACAGCAATTGCTTGCAAATGAAAAAATAGGAGCATGCATTTTAGAGAGTATTATTTTGATTCTCGAACACTTTAATAAACATGTACTGGAGCGATAATTAATTAATTGGTAAAATAATTGTATTTTTATATGTAAGTATATTGATAGATAACGTTTATTGTGTGAAAAACATGAGAGAAAAAATTGATCACCTGGATGGCGTTTACACAAAACCATATGAACATGAGTGACTAATCATTAAACTAAAGTATCATTGTTATATTTAAACTATAGCTAGCGTAGTAGTAGTCGTATTCGGGTCGTCTCGTGGGAAATGTATATCGTGGTGAATGCCAGCCTCTTTCAAGATTCTCATTCTAGGTCCTAGAGGCACGCCTAGAGCGCGTAACTTGTCTTCACCTACGTAAGGCAATTCTGCAGCTCCAACTTTCTCTTTCTCTAATAATGCTGCATATTTCTGGAATAAAACAAACTTTTTATTAATATCAATACGACATTTTAATTAATATCATAAATGCGAAAATGAGTTTATTCCTTTGTTTGCTACGCTTTCTCGTGTAAATGGCTGAAGCGATCTTGTGACATTTTGGTGCAGAAACAGATGGAACCCTAGAGACGCTTGTGACAAATGCGAAAATGGGTAGAAATTAGCGGGTTTAGGAATTTTGTATTAATTTTTTACTATGGTGTCCGGTTTAATGCTTTGTGTATTTAATGTGTATTTACATATCAACTACAGAGCAAATTAACATTTTTATGGTTATCTAAATTAAACGCGGTGGAACCGCAATACGTCACTTATGATCCTATAAGAGTAACCTTAACACTTTTGAGTGATATGTTAGGTAAATTTATCCGTATTGATATCGCTTTTAAAAATTGGAATCCAAAATACCTCATATCCAAGTTTCTTAAGGAATAATCTCATTAGAGGCGGTTCGTCACCAAAAAACTTAGTGAGTCTTTTAACACGGTCGGGATTACTGAAGGAGAATGGGTCCAAGTGACGGGAATGACCCGATCTTATATACTGTTGTGATCTGAAAAAATACCATATGTAAGCCTTGTGAAGATAAAATTTATATAATGGTAGTATATTATATAATAAATTGAAAACATTGTATATTTTGGGTTTTTAAAGTTATACTTCTTTAGGCGCGTTATGAAGAAATGATGAGAGTGAAATTTTAAGATCTGTGACACAAAATTAACAGTATGAAGCTTTCTGCTTAACCGCTCATTAAGTCTCGAAAAAAAAGCTACCAACAAAATAGAAATTGAACCTCGATATT
>JAOSYY010025001.1:0-10766 GCA_025727935.1 Hebomoia glaucippe | reverse complement strand
GTTCATGAGAGAAAAACGACTCTCTCTTACAGAGGTTTCTGTTTCTCGCTAATAGAGGTTTTGGGAGCTTAAAATGATGGATCCTGGCTATTACTCTCACTTATA
This sequence comes from Hebomoia glaucippe, assembly GCA_025727935.1. NCBI lineage: Eukaryota > Metazoa > Arthropoda > Insecta > Lepidoptera > Pieridae > Hebomoia > Hebomoia glaucippe. Next base: position 10,661 of record JAOSYY010025001.1, on the reverse strand, counting down.
GAGTTTTCTCACTTATCCAGTTCTCGCTTATCCAGGTTCGACTGTATATACATAATTACAAGATTTTTATAATACATATCGATATATGTATATAACATATTATAAACGCCATCGTTTATAATATGTTATTTTTTAATATTTTACACAAAGACTTATAATTTATATTATCTATAGTTAAGTACCGTTATCTAACCACACACCTGCACATATGTTTATCCCAGGGTGTGAGTGTCTTGGTATAATGGAACTCGTAGATGAGCTGGTTCAATACCACACAACCCTTACTGAACGCCAACAAACTCAGTTTACTCTCGTCCAAGCAAAGCGTGTCTCGCCACCACAGTGGGTTAACTGGTCTGATTCAATTAACAAATCATGAAACATATAAAGATGAAAGCTGATCTTATAAAACTAGAGTATAAAATTTCATATTAACAAATCATTGATCTTTACCAACCAGATTCTAAAATAACATTATAAATGTGAAAAGAGTTTTTTCGTTTATTTTATGCTTAAACACTTAATTGGAGCCAATAATTAATTAATTAATTAAAATGATTTTTTATTTAGAGATCGAGGAAACCTTGTAAACGATTAAAGGAAAAAGGAAAGTTCTTTAAGTCTCCAACCTCCTGTCAGTTATACTTATAAATAAACATTATCTATAAAATTTCGTTTAAACCTTATATATTCCCTTATTATGTAGTACTTAAAATCTAATACTACACCCTGGTACATGTAAAACCGCGCGTGGTAGTTATGCTATTTATATTTAACAAATAAAAATAAAAACAAAAATCTGAGACAACATCCATTGGAACAAAACCTACTCACTGCTTGTGATCGCTGTCCGCACTTGTCCCTTCAGTCGCATCACATTTTGTCGAGCCGTTTGATTTATTTGCATTCTCTTTTAGAGTTTCTATCTGAAAACAAATATTGATTAAAAAATAATTAATATCAATAGTTTTAAACATTATTTGACACGATCCTTGGTGTAACTTATATACCTAGCGGTACATCAAAGAATCTTCTATTCTCACATAGAACTAAGAGTAACATTTTTATATTTTACTTTCAATGTCAATTAGCATGTTATACACGAAATATATATAACATTTCGTATGCACTTCTAAAATTCATAGGGTCATTCTGTAAATTTTCGACTGCTAGAAATACATTAAAAACTCACATGTTTTCATTAAAATTGAGAATTTTATTTTAACCATGTCCAGTACCAGTTCCTTATGATAGGGGGCTATCATAAGAATCATCTTACTATGGGTTAAACTGGAACCTAAGGTTTGATGTAATAAGAGCCCTCTACCTGTTCCTCGGCATCGACATCACGATCTGACACCAGAAGTGTGACTGCCTCGCATACTTGGCGTACCGGTACTTCTCTTATCCTTCTGTTAAGCTCTTGTAGCAATCTGTTGATCAAAATAAAAAATAAACATTGACTTCCATAAATTAAATTTCCATAGTATTCTACTCCAGAAATGAAATTAAGATTACAAGCCCATGGTCGGTATCTGAGTATGAATATACACAGTCTACCGTTACGAATTCAGAGTTCATTTTGAGTTGAAGCCATTGTCCTTATACTGTTTAAGTAATATCGTTTGCAGGCAATTACATCTTCTACTAAGCGAGGTTTCTGTCATCGGTCTGTATGTTAAATGAACAATCGGTAACTAGTACATTATATGCGACTATTATCTTGTACGCGTCCTATGCACAATAATAATGCAGCGTATTATTGTTCGCTAACGCCTTTTTAAATAATTAAACACTAAGTCAATGGAATCGCTACACATTCAAGATTATTATGCAATTAATCTATATTGAGTAATTCAATTGTAAATGAGTAGGGTAAGGACTCACTTCTCAAGGTGGTGAAGCGCATTATGCGTCGGGGTGTGCTCCGGTACACCAGCATTGTTACTCGGCACGAAGTTGTCATAGCAACTGAAGCTTTTGTACTCTATCCTGGAACAACTTAACAGTTTATTGCTGGTTAATGTACGCTGCCTCGAGACACTTTTAAATTCAAATAAATGGATGGATGATTCTAATATACAAATTGTAGTTTGAAGAGTCGTCATTAATTTATTTATAGAATGTAACTTGAAAATAGAACTTAACCCAGTATATATTTAACTTTAGGTTGGATTGGTTGTCTTTAATTTTAATGATCTAAAATGATGAAGTTAAAATTGAGATCACTTATAGCAATTGAAGCTCACTTGATGATAGGTGACAGCTAGACGTCATATTGTTTCTAACTTTCGAAATTTCATAAGACTGAAGGCGAAATGTGTCCATTTCTGCGTCTCCGTCTACGAAATTCTATTAATTATATAGACACTTACCGGGAGGGCCTGATAACTACAATGTGTTTCATGGGGAAGTTTTCACTGAGCATGCGAGCTGTGTTTTCCAAACACCATTTCACGTAATTTCTATTATCACGATGTGACTGCATGACCTCCTCATAGTCCTGAGGGAGAACATGCAGGTCAAACACAAATACTTAACAATCTTTGAACTACTAGAAACACTACCAATTAATTTTTGATAGCTATTTTATGACAGCCATCTTTGTTTATCAATAATATTCCATCAACTTATTAATTTTTTATTTCAAGTATTGGAAAGTTTATAGATTATTTAATTAAGCTACTTGGCAAATAGGCTCTCAACTACCAGCTACCAATAAAGTAACAAAGAAGCTAATACAAAATAATAGACATAATTGATTAAATCGCTTGTCAGCAAACCAGGTATAAAATGAAATTAACAGACAGAGTTAGTTTCAAGTTTATAACTCCCTGTATTATAAGTATATTTTAAATAAAATAAATAACCTGGACATCGCCACCGAAGAATACTAGTGTCTCCGGCATCGCCGGCTTTTGCCTCGCCGGGTGGAACATCACATCATTCTCCCGGCCTTCGTGACCGTTCACGCGACGCAACCGAAGTGGCAGCATCGCGCTGCTGACTACTCTCGTTGATGCATACCTAGACAAATATATTTAAACTTCATGACATAACTTCTCTAAGCTTTTTCATATTGAGAATTTAATATAAGTAGACAATTTTGGGACTGACTCGTTAGTTATGGAGTTATGGAATCTAACATGTTTACGCTACATTTGTTGTAAACAAGTTATTTGTAGGACTAGACGTTTTCAATCGTTAAATGAGTGGGCGTAATATGGAATTTCCGGATCATAGATAGGTCAGATCGTGGTAGATCACAGGCTTCGACTTCAATCCATGAATTTCTTAATGTCCGAAGTTATATATGAAATGTGATTAATAATGCTATGCTATATGATAAACATAAGCATAAAGACTAAACGTATTTTCTATAATGGTAAAGTGCAATTAAGTATTTCTGGGAATTTATATGGAAGGAAATGCGAATGGCAGAATAATACAATGGTTTATTGATTTTTTTTTACTGATATCTAGATTGGTAGGCTGACAGATTAACAAACATATATGTTTTTTTTAAAAAGCTTATAGAATGAATGTAAAGTAATGTTTTATAAAGAATATGTTTTTGTTGGCCTGTACAAAGAAAGCTATACTTTGAGTGACATGTAGATTTTTATTATTAAATATAATATATTATACATTAAAAGTTGATGACAACTGATAACATACTTTTATTACATTCACTAGTTACAAGCAATATATCTGAAGTTCTCAAGCACATGATGTAACATCAAATACATAATTTTGGATTAAGTCAAATCTTGGAAGTTATTTTTAGCTACTCCTAATTGTTGGACACTTATGAGGCTGTATGTATCTTAGGTGACAACACAATTTGTTATTGTTCGGGTATGATTTCACAATAAGTCAATTCCTAAAAATGGTTGTGTTTTAAATTATCAATGAAGTATTACAACATCTATTTTTTTATATACCACATATATATTAGCTTGTCAAACTAATATCCAAACTAAACAAAGGCCAGTTCATTAAGAGTATAAACATTACTTATGTAACCTATAGCTATTAACCTCATAACCATGTTAGAATATTCTATGCTTAAATCTGCTAATGTAAATTATACAGATAAGTACTACATATTTTTATTAAGCTTATATACTATAATAGGCAACTGACCTCTCCTCAATAATAATAACAATAGTATAATTTAATTTGATCATTTTATATTTCTAGTTTGCTTCTGATGATAGTACTTTGTGTCATTCATACATACAGTAATCTTAAGAGTAATATCATCTAAGCAATTCTTCAGTTCTTGTTTTAATTCCCGAACTTTTACTCTTACATCTTCACACATTAAGTTATAACACATGGCAACAAGGCCCATACCAAGTAGAACATATATAAAATTAATAACAAGTTTCAAATGTGAACCTTCTGCTGAGTCGGCAATATTGGCACCAGGAACGAAATCACCAAACCCAATCTTACACAGACTTATGACACAAAAATATGTAGAGTCTAAATAGTTCCACTTCTCCCAAGCTCCAAACATTATTGTGCCAGACAAAATATAAAAGGAAATCACCCATAGGCAGGCTGTTGAGGGAACTGTAATTTTTCGTTTTATTGGCTGAATCTCTCCGTCTTCAATTAATGAATCTTCACGACGGCTACACTCATGAGCAGTTATATAGAGCCATTTAAATGATTTTGCCAAAACTTTACCCATGTTACAAAAATAAAGTATATAAATAGGTATACCAAAACAGGCATATGCAATTGTCACAACTTTACCCCAAGCTGTTTTTGGTACTACATTACCATAACCAATCATAGTAAATACAGATAAAGAGTACATTAAAGCTGCTGGGAAAGACCAAATATCTTCTGGAGTTCTTCCATTGTATCCAAGATGTATTGCAGCAGTAATATTATTTTGAAAAACTTTGATTACATTATTGCTATTGTACATCCAAGCTGTTTGGTTTAGTACATTGTATTTATTGGTTATATTCCACAGCTGTTCAACACAGGTTTTTCTCCACTGCTTGACATTCTCTAATTGCTCATCGGGACTATCTTTTTCGATATGCATAAATCCTGCAGCTCCTAGAATCGCATAACATACAACAAGGGCGCCGACACCTACTTGAGTGAACATAAACGCTATAAACTTTCTTAAGCAATCCTTTATCTTTTCTCGAGGGTCACTCCTTGTTGAAGACGTAGAATCTCTACTTCTAAAAGATCCATGGGCACTTGAATGAAAGTATTGATGATCCATTTTAACTAACAATATGTCTTAAACTAGATCGATAGTAATGTGCGGTTTATGAAACCTTTCACACGAGTGAGATATAGTTTATTTCTGGAATTTAATTGGCAAACTGCCAAATCCTCTTTGATTACAAAATATGGATTACATACCTGCTACTTCTGAAACCTAGTTGGAATATGTAGTGAATATATTAATTTCATATTTGGTACACTCGTGTTTATATAACAATTCCATAAATAAGAATGTTTTTTGGAAAAATTATTGTTTAATACAATTCATATAGTTCATCAACAATGAAAAAACGCACTTACCTTATTAATGTTAAAATCACTATTTTAGGGCACAAATTTGAACAGTTAATAATTTGTAGTATTCCTAAGACTTTAGTTAAGATTTTTAATTTGAACTTCAAATTTTTTAAGGCTTATATCTTTGTTTATTAATTTATCAATGAAAATAAGTGGAAATGTCAAAGTCTAGTGGTTGACACTTGGCATTTTAATTATTAACGTCATTCCCAAAAATTAAAATTAGTTAATGCTCACAGATAAATTACATTAACTCATAGTCAACTTTTTATTATCTCTGTCTGTTCTTTTATGTTTTATTATTAAGCAATAGAAAACTTTAACATTTTTTCAAGTTTCGTATAAAAAAGGTAATGATAATGTATAACGAATCAAAAGGTACCATGAACTTCCTTGTATTCTTAATAAACGATATTATCAAATATTCTGGAAACATCAATTATTGTCATATATTATTTTCTATTAGACAATATAGATTATACAAATAAAATATATTATTTGCGGGAAAGAGTTTTGCTTGCACAGTGATTGAATTAAAAAATTATTATCTGTCAAATCCAAAATTCACGTTTCACACGTTTTCTTGGCGTTGTTTCGTGTTTGTCGTCCGGCATTACATTTTTTATACTTTACAAATAATTTTTAGCTTTTGTGGTATAACATGTAACGTTGGGCTAGTGGTTTCTCTAAACTTATAAGTTCAGTAAGTATTTAATCATGTAACAATAATTTATAAAAATTTCAGACCGAAAACCATTTCTACTGTAGGTTTATTACTAGGTGTACGTTTATTGCGGTGTTTCTGAAAAAAATTGTATAATCATGACAAAATAGAAATATTTCTGATCTATATTTATAATTGCACATTTAAACTATGCTATTTAATAGATAATTATTATAAATAATACGTGAGTGGAAGGCTCTTCAAGGTCGCTAATGACGGAAGGGAAATCTATAAAATATGACAATTTTACGAATATTTTGTATTAGTAATTAATTTTTAACGTATATAAACTCGAAAAGTAATCGCTATAATAGTATAATTTACTATAAAAAAGTTACCGGGCATATTTTTTGATGTTTACACAGTATTAAATGGACGCGAAAATCGATTCGCACCAAGTATTTCTTTTTTATATGACAATTCTCGAAATCGATATTACCTTAAAAGAAATTTCCAACTTTTGTTACATGCACTAAAAATATCAATTTATTTTTGTTTATAGTTCAAAACTCTACCCAAAAAATGTAGCTGCAAAGTGTAGATTAAAATGATGCCATAGCTGTTATAAATCTCCCCAATGACAATATTAAAAGCAAATTAAGAATAAATGGATTGCACATAAATTTACCATACAAAATGGCTTCAAAAACAGATTCACAACAATTACTGCTCAAACTGACCACAATAGACTTAGTTGGTGGCATCTTTTGCAATGTTTGCACTATGACATTCAAAAATAAACAAGAATTTGACTCACATTATACAAAGCATACAAGCAGTAAAGATATTGTATACAGTTGTGTGGTCTGCCATAAGGAATTTTCTGGATATCCAAGCTTCCGTGGTCACTGTTACACTAATCATGTGATCAAGAATAGATTTACGTAAGTACATAATATGTCTTATTTAAACTTAAAAATAAGAATGGTCCTTTTTTGTCTCCTAATAAACATTATAAACATCCTAGTCTGGTTAAATTGACCATTTGTAACTGAAAAAAAAGAAAAAGTAAATGATATAAAATATTAATTATACAATTTGTATGTCATTTTCAGATGTGAAGAATGCAACAAGTGTTTCTCAAAACTTCAAAATCTGCAGGAGCATGTTAAATTGATGCATTCATTCCAGTGCTCCATCTGCAATAAAAAGTAAGTTTTAGAAAACAGAACATAAAGTTAATAAATTAATGATGTGAGCAATAGTAGTAGTGAACCTTCTATTTCTTGATGACTGTCATAGAAAACCTTATATAATTGTCTTAATTATAATTATTTTAATAAAATTAAAACCAACATCTTGAAAAACTATCATTTTATATCAAGAGCCAAAGATAACTGACAATGTCCTACCCATACTGTTAGTTTATGTTGTTATCTTGTTATTGGTGTACTAGGCATCCCTAAGTGTTAAAAAATTGTGTGATGAATCCTGTCTAGTGCCATATTATTTGTAATGTTTATATATGACTATTATGAAGTGTGGCTTCATTTCTTATTGCTGTAACTTATATTTAAACAGTTTCTCATCAAAAAAAGAGCTCCGTATACATGAAATTGTCATCCACAAAGATAACAGTGATAAACCAATATGCCAAGTCTGTCAAGAAGACCTCCCAACAATGGACATCTGTCAACAACATATTGATATGCATCTTGAATACATTTACTCATGTCCAATTTGTCAAGAAGAAATTACAGATAAAAATAATTCCGTAGAGCATTTAAAAAAACATTTTGGAAATATTGGTTGCGAAGAAGAAATGGAGTTAGACCCAGAAGATATTATTGAGCAGTTGAGTGCAATATCTTGTGGGTTCTGTTCGATGATTTGCACTAATCGAGTAGAATTTGATGCACATTTCTCTTGTGACCATGCAGATGAAGATATTGTGTATACATGCATTGTTTGCGGGAAGCAGTTTGATAAATATTCACTGTTCCGAACACACATCAATAATCATTACACTGACAATAGATTTGAGTGAGTAACTTTATATATTGTTTTACTAATATTTTGTATCAAAATAGTAAAGTTTTTAATAAGTAATCAACTTTAATATAAAATTATTCGTAGATGCGATAGTTGTAACCAGACATTCCCCCGCCTCTCCCCATTGGTGTTACACGTGTCGCAGTGCGCGGGTGCCGAGCATAAGAAGCACAAACCTTATGTGTGCTTCCACTGCGGCCACCGTTACTTCACTGAGCATTCACTATATAAGCATGTCACCGATGCCCACAATGGCTTCAACTTTAGGTGCAGGGAAACTGGCTGTGAACAAGTGTGAGTGGTCTTAAAATGTATGTATTTCTTTTCACAGATGGGATAAACATACCCCCTGTGTATGTGTCCTATTTAGAAACAGGAATTTATTTTTTTGCCCCATCATGTTTAACAAACATGATGTTAGTGAATCTGTATGATTTTAAAGTTAAAACTGAGAGATTATTAAATACTGACCTAAGGAATCACGGATTTTAGGATTTGTAGAGGTCCACAGAAAGTCATACATATAATAACTGTAATTCATATTATAGATATTATAAGTATGATTATAAGACAGTATTATTACTTTTCAGGTTCATTGACTGAAAGTTAATCAACATTATAGCCTATAAAATGATTTGGAATTAATATCTATTTTAACGTAAAAGAAGTCAACGTTTTCGTTCAGTATAAATTCAAATGTAAATTGGCCTTAGAGTTCACCTTAATTTGGTCTTGCATCCCTTGCACACAATTTTTAATGTATTTTAAAAATCACGTGTACATTTAATAAATTTTTGCAAAAACTATTGTGGGCAATTAGAAAAGAATTATAGAACACAAAGACTGGTTTTTTGTCTGTCTGTATCTAGGCACTCAATAGAGTCTTCCTCTTTTATATACAATATTTTCTCTTATTCTTCTATACATATAATGAAACAGTAGAAGAAATCACAGAATCAGTGAAGTTGCCGAAAAATAATATAATAGACAACCAGAAGTGGTAGACAAAAGCGACATGAACGCGAGCACAGTACCTGGCAGAAGCTAGTTATTAATAAAATAATAAACGATAAGACCAATTTCAGGTTTGACAAACGCCGCGACCTACTACTCCATTCGCGTCAACACAACACCAAAGTGCAGAACTGGTGCCGGCAATGCGGACAGGACTTCACCTCTCTTGCGTCGTGCGAGCAACACCTTGACACGCACAAAAAGTACAACTACGCGTGCCCTATATGCAACAGGAACTACGCAGAGAGAAGCTATCTACTTAAACACATTCCGCATCACTTTGAGGCCGTCATACATCTCTGCAAGGTATGTTTCTGAGGATGACTACATTTATATTGTACTGCTGTCAACCTTTCATATTATGTGACTTGGGCCTGTGGCTAGTGAACTTTCTATAACGCGAGGCTCATGCTGTAAAGATATTAAAATATCAATAATTTATTTCAGGTCTGCGGGAGGATCTACGACGCGAAACGACGCCTGCTCGAACATTTGAAGACACATTCGGTAACAAAAGTACATAGTTGCACACATTGCCCGAAAACATTCGCAAAACGTTCGCATTTGACGCAACACATAAATATTCACAGTGCAGAGAAACCTAATAATTGTAATATATGTGAGAAAACTTTCTCCTGTTCGGCGAATTTGCACAAACACTTGACTAGAGTGCATTGCGTCAGTTCAAACAAGCCCATTGAGAAAGTTCGAAACGTTAAAGAAGTCAAAGCTAAAATCAAAGACGTACAAATCAATACGGAGATGAAAATTTGCGAAAATACAGATAATGCTTCGAAAAAAATTGATTGGAATGTTTACTTCGGCGAAGAGATGGAGTCCGATAGTATTGACCAGACGCTGATTGATAAGGATTTGCAACTGTTTGAACACCCAGAGACTGTTAACTATCAAATTGACCCGACTACTATGCTTGGTGAGTTAGGTTGCTTTTTATTCGTGCCATGTAGACGAAAAACCTCGTTTTTATTTGGGTATCATTTATTGCTATACAAAAGATAAACCCTAAATACTTGGTTGGAATGATTTTACATACAATTTTATTAATTAACTTCATTTGAATTCTAACTAGCACTGATAACCCGATCAAATTCTGTTCGAATGAAAAGTGTAAAATGCCATGCATACAATAACTATTTTCTGACATCTTAAATGTCGAAAATAATTTAATTGGTAATTTTATATGACAATTATTACCTCGGTTTACTTTTCATTACATAGCGTTCGAAGATTCATTTCGAAAATACAATACTTTATGAAGAATTAAAAATTATTTGATTAAAAATTGACATGCTTTGATAGACAAATAAATAAGTTGTCATATATTTTGACTGCTCTTCACTGACTTAAGTAA
>JAOSYY010025000.1:0-10772 GCA_025727935.1 Hebomoia glaucippe | reverse complement strand
AAAAAACCTAGAAGCATCTTGTGATTGTTAATAATCATAATATAAATTCCATTGTTAAAGTATTCTAAATTGTGATTAGAAACAGACGTTGTTAATAATAACATTAAATGTCGTTTCTTTTTCGAACAGAGAAACTCATTTGTGTTTGATTTACTGTGTCTTCCTAACATCGAAATTATTATAAGGTGTCTTATATATACTGTATATATATAATACAGTATATTTTTATATATAGATATATATAAAAATGTTTAATGTTTCTTTCTCTGCGGCCCTAACCATCGGTAGCTTGGGCTAAGCTCCGGTCCTGGTAGTTTTCCAGATTAGGTTTTTTATACTATTTTTATTTTTGTATTTACGTTTTAATATCTTACTTTTATAAAAAATATAATTGAGAAATTAAATACATGAGAGAATAATAATACATACGTTTTTTTTTATATTTATGAGGCGTAGGTATCGCTGGCGTGTCCAATTCATAAACATATCATGTATAAGGTTTTGCGTTTCATCTTATTATAAATACTGCGATTTCCCGAGATGAGGAAAATCCGACGATTTTCCTCTCACGTGAATCTCGATCAATTTGAATTAATTATGCCTACAAAATATATCACCACCCAAGTGACTCGACGGATTACGCTTCGCCCTTGGCATCGTTGCTTCGAGTTCGAATCTCGGGAAAAACGATACAAATAATTAGCACAGAAAACTTACGGGTTATCTAAACTAATATATATCTATATCTATAGTAATTAATATTATAAAGAGAGCCTTTGTATTATATTTTATAGCTGGGTTACGCAGACTTATATTTAATCGAATTAAATTTGAGATCCCTACAAAAACTTAAAAAACAATCAAAATTATTAACAATAGCATAAATGCATGTTCCACAAGCAACCACGTTTTTTACTCCTGTATCTTATTTTTATTCCGAATACTCAAAGAAAAAATAAGGCCGGTACCAGAACGCCACTAAAATAAATGTTGTAATATAGCTTAGGCCTTACGGTTCGTAACGCGTCTCTTAGATCTCCCGGTCATGTAGGTGTCCATGACCGACAGGAGTCGTGTCCCACCAGGCGAACTATATGCTCACTTGCCTTCCTATCATATCAAATAACAATAACAAATATATCTCTTACTAATCTGTGACACAATGCACTCTGTCATTGTTCTACGAAAATATTAAATGCAGAGTGTATATATAGCACAGATTATTATAGAATCATTAGATATAAGTTCTCACTTCCTAACAACTGTGGCGAACAATCTATGTTATTGAAATTAATTAAATCAGAATTGCAGAAGCATTTATTACAAAATGCTAAACTTGTATAAATTTAATTAATTATGTTCATATTTGTATTACAGTTATCATAAAATGGCAGCACTTTTCTCATACGTCAATTTGACAATTTAAGTTAGCGACTTGTCAAGCTATCAATTCAGCAGGTTACCTATTAAATCATTTATGTGTTTACTGATTAACTCGAAACTGAGTGCACTTAAGTATTCGGAAATAGATTGTTAACGATAATGATTAGCTTTATAGTGCCGACTGACTAATCTAAACATAGATCGCCGATAGATACGGCCGACAAGTCACAAAGATACAGAGAAGTGAAACGGATTAGTGAGTGTATAGAAATTAGTGCAGGCTTGGATCGCGATGTTGTCGCGCTACGTGGTGTCCCAAGTGAAGCACAACTCTTTCTTTTTGGTGGGAGTTGTGCTAGGTCTGTGGCTAGCGTTGGTGCTGGTTCCACTCGAGGAAGAGATTGCGTCGTGCGCGACGGATGCGGGCGAGTTGGACGCGCAACAACCGCGTCGTGATGAGTTCGAGCCGCAGCGCGAGGAGCGGCCGCTTGGCCCCGCCGGGCAGGCAGGGCGCGCCGTGCAGCGCCCACGCTACTACTCCACCGAGCTGGGCATGCGCGCCGCCCTCTTAGCCGGTGAGACCCGAATGACCCATTCCATTGTGTTTCTCATCGGTCGAGGCTTATTGTGTCATATTTCTGTTTGGCAGGGGTGCTGAGCTCAGAGGCCATGTTGGAGACTCGAGCGGCAGCTCTCAACAAGACGGCTGCAGGGCTCCAACCGGCGCTGCGGTTCTTCATCACAGCAAGCTCTTTGCAAGTCAAGCCAGGGCGAGCTAATGTAGTGGGATTTACGGACACCAGGGAAATGTTGAAGCCCTTTCATGCTCTCAAGTACCTTGCTGACAATTATCTGGAGGAGTACAACTTTTTCTTCCTCATTTCGGATACGTCTTACGTGAATACTCGACGGTTGAATGAACTGGTTTCCAAACTTAGTGTAAGTCAGGATGTGTACATGGGAGCCATTGCTGGAGATGATACTCACTATTGCACATTAGGTAGGTATGGATAAGCAAATGCATATAAAAAAGTTTTTGTATTACGACATATAATAATTGTGCTTGGTTGTTTAGAGGGTGGTATCCTGCTGTCCAACTCTGTTTTGAGGGCACTACATGGTGAGCTGGACTGGTGCGTGCGGAACTCTTACTCAGCACACCACCATGAGAACATTGGCCGTTGTGTGTTGCATGCTGCACATTTGCCCTGTACTGCTGCCCTTCAGGTACACAGAATTTATTATCCATAACTAAAAGAAAATAATAGTTTCTAGCCTTTTGAGTTGGCTTCTAGTCAGCTGCAACAGATTATTCTTGCTATGAATTGTGGCAAGCAGAGTTTGGGACAGTTGCAGCTGCTATAAATATATAAGTTGACATGGCAACCATTATTTTGCTGTACAAATTATTTTTAATGATCAATTATCAATCACTGAGGTTTGAAGACTATCAATTATATCAAATTCTTGTGTCACAATCTGTATAATTGAACTAAAATGAAACAGCTGGACCAATTTTTATGAAATTTTATATGCTTATTCAGTAGATCTGAGAATGGGACATCTATTTTCCATCCTCCAAAACGTTAAAGGTGGATCCATGGCATCATTTTCTTTTATTTTATAGACAAATTTTTTTGTTTTCATTCTTTTATGATAAAACATCCATAAATCCATAAAACACAAATTTTCACCCCTCTACAAGCAACCTCTATATATTTGTGTCCAAGAGGATGTTTGCTATGTCAGCTAGTATGTTTGGGGATTGGCCTTAGAACGCAAACCAAGAGTACCAGAATTAAATATAATAAATGAGCCACCCTTATCCCTTAGTTATAAGAGTATATAAAATAGTTTATGAACTATTCTTACATCTGCTGTATGTACAAAAAAATTTCATAAGGATTGGTTATAATATTTCCTTTTTCTGTATATTAATTCATAGATTTCTCATGTTACTGAAAAATAATATGGTATAGCAATATGACTGAAACACTCTGCTTGTATACAAAATGAATCAGGGCGAGGAGTACGTGTCGGTACTGACGGCGGCAAGCGGCGAGGGCGGCGCCCTGGGGCTTGTGCCACAGCTAGTGGACGCCGTGACTGCGCACCCGCTCAACGAACCGAGCTACTTTCACCAAGTGCACGCCTACGTGTCCCGGGTGCACCTGGAGCGCTGCCGAGCCCGCGTGGCGGAGAATCGCGCGGCTGCCGCCGCCAGCATACGGCAGCACCCGCGCGGTTACCGCAACGCCACCTGGCCTCCCGCCCTCCGCGCCGACGCGGGTCTTGCACCGCCGCCGCCGCCCACCAGGTATGCTGCCGTACGCTCAACAAACCACCCGATTCGTGTGACGCTTTACTTGACGTCGCCGCCGTTCTGTGCGCAGGTTCGACCATTTACGATGGACCAGATTCAACGCGACACACGCCTTCATGCCCAACGACCAAAGCGCCATCGGGACACTCAGCGGTGCCACGAAACGAGCCGTCGATGTACGTCGCTTACACTTTCAAAAGAACAATATTTCTTTCGAGATGTATATAGGAATGAATATTAGTTCAGCTGTTACTTCTAAGTAATTTAATTAAGTTTTTGCTACACAGATGATAGTTGAAGAGAGCCTGGCATGGTCTCGTGCACACTGGGGCGTGTCCGAGGCGCGACTAGTGGAGGGCGCTTGGTGCTGGGAACCGCCTTACGCTCTACGCTACCGTCTCCTGGTACGCCTTCGCCTACCGCAGGGCGCCGACGGCGACACGGGCGCGGCGGGGGTGGTGCGGCAAGTGGAGTCGGTGCGGCCGCTGGGCGCGGCGCGTCTCGCCCCTGCCCGCTACGTCACCGAGAGCAACCGCGTCACACTGGTGGTGGGTGTTGCCCCGCTGGCCGTGCACCGGGAGCAAGCGTTAGGCTTCCTGCGCCGCTACGAGAGCATTTGCCTCGAACGCGACACTAATACGGCGCTCCTAATGGTCGAGGTGGGCGGCGAGACGAGCGCGCTCCGCGAGGCGGTGCAAGCGCTCGGCCAGCGACATCGCGCCGTGCGCCTCGACCTGCTCGAGAGTTCGCTGCCAGAGGGCGCGCCGGCGAGCGAGCCCGAGTGGCGGACGCGGGCGGCGCGTCTGGCGCTCGATGTCGCCGTGTCGCGCCTGGATCGAGACACTCTCATCTTGCTGCTGCCCACCGACGCAGAGTTCTCTGAGGATTTCCTTAACAGAGTGAGTACCGTTCGCCGCTTAGCGAACAACAGCGTATTCTTAACAGCAAAAAGATTTCCCAAACCGCCGATGGTTCCAGGTGCGCATGAACACGATAGCGGGCGAGCAGTGGTACCTGCCGAGCGCGTTCTGGCGGTACGCGCACTACGCCCACCCGCATTTCGTGGAGCCGGACGGCTCGCGGCCGCAGCTGGGCACGGGCCGCTTCCACTCCGCTCCGCTGGCCCTCGCGGCGTACCGCGACGATTACACGGCTGCGCGCGACGCGTGGCTGGCGGCAGGCGGATCGGCACAGGAGCACCCAGCACGGTTATTGGCCGCGGCGCCGCTGCGCTGCGTGCACGCGCCAGAGCCGGCACTGCTGCGCCCGCCTGCGTCGCCGCCTTGCTCTTTCGACACGACGATCGACGTCGTTAATGGTAATTTTCCGATTTCAAACGGGACCTTTGTCGTTTTTAAATACTTTGCGTGTTAACTAAACGTCGCCGCTGCCCGCAGGGTCATGTCTCCAGCGCGAGCGCGACGCGGGTTTCGCGCGGCTGAACCTGGGCGCACGGCACACTCTCGCCAAGCTGCTGCTGCACGAGCAGACCATGCTCACCTGAAGCCGTTCCTTTCACCGATTGTTGGCAATAAAGTCATCAAAAACAAAATAAACGTGTTTGCTTTATAAAGGGGCTTATCCTCATGCAATAATCTGCAATGACTTCGTCCTATAAAGTTGAATATTAAGAGCCCTATCACAAAATTGAGTTTTAAAATGTGATTTTTATGATATCTATCCATACAAAATGAATAGAAACGTCGGTACATCTGATGCATTTATGCAAAATGATTGTACACGACTGAACACGGAAAACCGATTTTTTGTCTGTATGTACAGGCTAATCTGTTAAAGTATTTAACAACTTTTTTTTAAATGTTTAAGGGCGATTTGCGAAGGTGGACAAAAAAATGATATCTATTTATTGTCAATGAATTATTATTACGTGTCGGATTAGCGAGGTGCTGTTTAGATGTACATTTTGAGGCCACGGATCTATAACATTCAATATCTATTTCATGATATCCGTTAGCGCCGAAATGGACCATTGCAGGCAAAACTGAGTAATTAAAAGCCAGCTTAAGATAAAATAACTTTATTGAATAAAAACAAACAATAGGAAACGATACCAATGGAAGAGGGCCCGCGGCGGGGCGGCTCTTGTCTTTTATATACCGGAATGGTTCCCAGTCACCAAATCTCTAGGCGCATTTAAGCTAACAATAGCTATCGTCGAATACAAATACATTGAAAAGACGCGTCTTAACCCTAGCTCAATACTATCAGAATACAGTCGCGCGCGAGGACCGAGCCTCGGTCGAAACGGACCTCGTGGAATACAATACAAAATGGTAAAATGCATCAAAAGTGGAACGTACGAAGTGTAGTCTCCCTCCGTCCGGTGGAATAGGATGGCGGAAGTTCGGAATTC
Source organism: Hebomoia glaucippe (assembly GCA_025727935.1). Taxonomy (NCBI): domain Eukaryota; kingdom Metazoa; phylum Arthropoda; class Insecta; order Lepidoptera; family Pieridae; genus Hebomoia; species Hebomoia glaucippe. The sequence continues at coordinate 4,692 of JAOSYY010025000.1, read as the reverse complement.
GGAGAATTCAGAGGTAGCTCAATATACTTTGCGTATAAATAATAGCCGGCTGTCACTCCCCGACAATACTCGAAGGCCGGTCACACGGAGAGAACTTATCGCTATCAATCTTGCCGTTGCAAATCGCAGTTTCGAGGCGAGAAGCTCTCTTCATGTAAATGGGGCTTAATAATTAAATCGGCTTTTCCGCTCGTCCCTTACGCGATACGTCACAATGTGACGTACATTACAAATAGAGATGGAACATGTACAGAAGAACGAGCGAGTCGTTGACGAGACGCGTGCGCACACACATACGCGAACATATAAGGGTACACGACATACGCGAGTGTTTGGAATTTATATATCTGTATGTCGGCGTACGTGTGTTCGAGCGAAAAAAAAGGGCGGGGCGACGACGTCACACCGACCCTTGGCTCTCCTTGACGTCCGAATCGATGGGCGCAGGAGAAAGCGCGGAGGCGAGTTCCGGGGAGTCCACGAGCGTGGTCCACGTGCCGTCCGGCTCGTGCAAGCATTCCACGCAAGCCAAGAACTGCTTGCCCGAGTATCCGCCCGCCGCATATAGAACTTCACCGACCGGCGCCAAGGCGGGCGCGGCCCGCGGTCGTCGTAGCGCGGGCCCGGCCCGCCACGACGCCGTGCGCGACGCAAGCAACTCCGTGCAGCGGAGCGAGGCCGCGCCCGCCGAGCCACCCACTGCGATCAGTGCGCCGCGCCACACAGCCGCGCCCGCAGAGCGTCGCGCTGTCGGCAGCGGAGGCCCAGCGGTCCAGGCGCCACCAGCCGCTCCGACCTCGCCCTCCAGCGGCAGCGTTTCCGTGGAGGCGAGGCAACGCCACTCGTCGCAACCGCCTAGAGCCCACAGCGCACCCGCCCACACGGCGGCGGCACACTGTGAGCGTCCGGTGGCGAGGGGTGGAGCGTCGCTCCACGCGTCAGCAGCGGGGGCGTAACGGTGAACAGCTCGCAGCGATCGCCCGCCCGCCCAGCCGCCGAGCACGTACAACTCGCCGCGGGCCTCGTGCGCCGCCGCGGCCGCATATTGGCGCGCAAGCGGCAGCGGCGCTACGCCGGCCCAGACGCCCTCCGCATACACATCGACGGAGTCGAGCTCGGTGTAGCCGTCGGAACCGCCCAGCACGTAGAGGCGATCGGCGAGGCGTGCAGCGGGGAAGCGCGCACGCGCGCGTCGCATATCAGGCAGCGCGCTCCACGAGTTGAGCGCGGGGTCGTAGGCCTCGGCGGAGCGCAGCACGCGCGCGCGGTCGTAGCCGCCGCACACCACAAGCCGCCCGCCCAGCGCCGCCGCGCCCACCGCGCACCGCCCCACAGACATGTGCGCGCGCACTGAGCCCTCCTGCCAACGCGAACGCATTGTATACTTCACCTTCACTATTACAAAGGTTACATATGCCACTTCGAAAATGAGGAAATCAATTTTTTGGTTTTCGAGGGAAAATATATACTTGCCATATTAATACATAAAATTACATATTTCTAAAACTTTACTGTATATTATATTAAGTTTGTTTTAATTAGCATTTCTTAAAATTTAATAAAAAGTGGGATTTATTTATTAATTTGAATTCAAACAAAGAACTCACTTTCGAAAGAAACATTCGCTGTGGTCTTTTTAATTACTCACCTCCTGTTCGGGCGGCGGCTGCTCGTCGTCGGCGCCTCCAAGACGACCACCGCGCGGCGTATCAGATGCGCTAGCGGCGCGCCACGCCACGTGCACGGCCACTAAGCGCCCGCGCAGCGCAACCACGGCGCGCGTCACACCGCCACTCGCGCGCGACGCCACAACGGCGCACTCGTCTTCGGGCGCACCCCCGCCGTGCGAACCGCTGGCAGGGCGGCGACGCGGCGCCTCCCGCTCGCGTTCGCGGGCCTCTCGCTTATATTCTTCGAGATCGGGAGCGTCGCCACGCGCGGCCGGCAGCTCGGCGCAATCCCGCAGCGCCCCAGCCGCGTCTACGTACAGCAAGTGCGTACGAGCGCACAGCTCTTGCGGGTCTGGCGGTGCGGCGCGCAACCAGGCCAACGCGGCGCCGGCCAGCGTTGCTGGCGTCTCCTCGCAGCCCTCTGCGCTCGTCTCTCGCAGCAGCTGCATACGCACGAGTGGAAGCGCGGTCAGGGCACTCGAGCCCCACACCTCGTCGAAATGCTGCGCGATGAAGGCGTCGAGTCGTGTGCGGTGCTGTGGCGACATGTCGGGCAGGGCGCGAAGCGGCAGGCAATCGGCGGGCGCGAGGCGGCGCAGCAAGCGCTCGGCGAGATGCGCACGCGCCGCCTCGAATCGCAGTTGCGCTGCTGCTAGGTAGAGACGGCGCGCAGCGGGTGGGTCGCGCACGCGCAGCCGCCCCGTGTAAGCGTAGTCGAGCAGGTCACGCAGCGCGTCCGGCTCCACGTCGAGCCTCAGCGTGTCTGTGGCGGGCGGTAACGCGGCCAGCAGGGCGGGCGAAACGACGGCCAGCACGGCGCGGTGTGCGGGTACCTCAGCGCCGCGCGCAGCCAGTAGCACGTCGTAGTGCTGGCGCGCCTTGCGTAGCGCGTTGAGGGCATGCAGCGTGCGCGCCGGCGCCCCCTCGTCGTCCAGCGACAGCTCCAGCTCGAGCGCGCTCGCCTCCTCGCCCGAACTGTCGTCGGAGCGAGAGGCGCCCGACGCGCCGCTGCCCACTGCGGGATTGATCGCGATTAGTTCACACTCGTAGCGAGCGAGGTCAATCTATAAAGAGAACTATTTCCGAATTAACGTTTCTCAGAGAATAAATAAAGAACAACAGCATTCCTTAGAGCTCTGAACGATTGCGATCGGAAATAGTATCATCGCTATTTCACCGGCCGCGGAGTCAATTACCGTAGATCGACCCTAACATGTATCCAACAGTCGTAACCGTAAATCTTCGGGTGGGAGGGAGCGGCAGGCTCGCCTGTGACGTGTCGGGCTTCCTCGCGCTTGCCCCGCATCGTTAAGAGCAACGGAGACACTTAATTAGACACGTCACCGGCCGACTCGCTTAAATTGGTACTCGTCCTAACCGGTCCATGGCTAGCCGAAAACGTTAACTCTAATGCAATGAGTTTTTATTCATTGTCCATTGAACTGAATAAATAATAATTCTTAAAACTCAGGTGAAAGTATGTCTATAGTACTTATAACCGCATGACAATATATAAAACTTTTATCTGTGCCATGGGTTAGACCAATTTAATCTGGCCTTCCACAGTCCGAAAACTTAATGTACAAGGAGCAACTTAGGATACTTTTACTTCACGGGTGTCCAACGTTGGTGTCTAAACTAGTCAATGCTATGGCTTGTAAGCTACAAGAGCTGTATTCAACAAGTTGATTTATTGAAAGCCAGCAATATATTTGTAATGGACCTAAATCTCACAAATGGTTTTGTTCCCTTCAGCTTTCATCACTGCATTGCTGCACAGGACAACTTACAATTTATTCCATTTGTGGATGAAACCAATCACCGCAATAATATTGAATATTTGGTTAAGACAACAGTAGAGAGAAATCACATCTCTTAAATTACATTCATCTTAAGTAAGTTGCTGATTGTAAAGATTGCCATGTCACAATGACTGGACTAAAGATTACAGTGAAGTGTTATTAGTGAGTAACGATTTTTAAATTGTTATTAGTGAATAACACACTTCATTGACACTAATGTTACCTCGCTGAGTTAGACAGCAGTCCTTTTATAGGTTCTGAAGTGAGATTTCTGTGTTTCTAACAAATAATTAACTTTAAAGAAATCTCATTATCCTAAGAAGCAACTTTTAGCCAACTCTATTTATTCTCTGTATGCTGTGACATTTCACACGAATTCACCTTTAAAATGACCAATCCCATCAATTGCCGATAACTTTATATTGCATGTGATCGCTCGTTATCTAAATAAATGGAACAAGTACACGCTCACATCTCTGCCTACAATTAAATGCGTATTAAGTGGGAGATAATGCGATGTCAATGACGAGATTGTCGAAGTGAGCGCGATTAGTAGTGTGGAATAAGAGCACTCACGGTCTCCGTTCCTGTAATCCTCGAGAGGCTTCATGGCCACGGCCGGCGGGTGCGAGGCGGACGACGCTGGTGGTGCTGCTTCGCGGCGGCGAGGCGCTGCGGCACACTGACGGGCGACGAGCGGGGCGCTCACTGGCACGCGAGACTCGCTAACCGGATTACACCGCTGAAGGCCGAGACGCAAAACTGAGCGCACATGTCACATGGCCCGCACACCGCACGTCACGTTATTGTTTACTAATTGAATCAAAGTATCGACGGACCTCTCGTGCGGCCACGAGCTCTCTCGCCCGCTCGCCGGTGTCGGGTGTGCCGTAGCGGTTTCTATTTCACTAAAACATATGATTCTACGTTCTAATCGTGATCACCTTACGTTTCTACGCGTTTGTTTTGACTTTTGCCCACAGAACTAACAAAAATATTAAGCGAGACAAAACCACAGAGCAATATCAGGTGTTACGACAGAAGTGTATAGGAAAAGATATATGGCACCTAACAATGGCGATTCCCATGTGAGGCAAAGTGGTCGCAAAGATCGTGCATATTCTTCCGTACACATTTATTTATTTACAGTCGAACCTGGATAAGCGAGAACTGGATAAGTGAGAAAACTCTATAAGTAAGAGTAATAGCCAGGACCCGTC
>JAOSYY010024997.1:0-10775 GCA_025727935.1 Hebomoia glaucippe | reverse complement strand
ATATAAATTTTCATAAGGTTCGGTCGAGCCGCTTCGGAGGAGTTCAAGTTCGAACACCGTGACACGAGAATTTTATACATAAGATTTATATAGAACCTTACAGTTTATAAAAAATATTTTACATTACATATTTAGAATCAAATATAAACTTAGATATGTCACGCATTACTGATAGGGGCGTAGTTGAAATGTTTCTCTATCAGACAATTGATTTGGCCCAACTGACTGACACATGGCACGCGGTTTTGATAGGCTTGACGTCACAAATATCACGCATCTGTCCAAAATTGATGGGCGAATCGATTTCACAGCTCAACGACGCTTTGGGTGATTGCAGGGTTCGTAAAACGGTTATTCTTTGAATATTTTGTAAATAGAACGCAATTTCCCCGTTTCACTTTGTATTCTGAAATTACGTTACGCTAAGCTGGCATAATCCTGATAAAAATAAGTTATATAAGTTTAACACAACTGTAACATTATAGTTCCTGTACGAATGGGCCGATTGTGATGCAGTTTTTTTAGTTTAAATTTGACATATTCGAGATGGTTGATGAGGTTGATGGATGGTATCGGGACTACATAAAATTTTACTATTATTTACTATTAAGTAACGTTTATTTGACGATAGATTATTAAAACTAAAAAATATATATATTCAGATATTTAGAGTCAAAAAGATAGCAACTCAAGTCAATAAATAACGATATCAATTTTATTAATCTCGAGGTGTTGCCATTTTATACTCTGTAATGTATTTTAATCATTAACTCACCATCAAAACAAGCATATTTTATATACACTAGGCCTGTTCCCCAACTTGTAGAAGGCGGATAATCTTCGGCTAGCTTGAAATTACAATGATTCACCCCCGTACATCTGAAACGTACAAATTTACAAAACTTTTATTAAATACTCTCAGGTCTGTGCTACGAAAATGGCCACAGATGTTTCATAGCACATAGTAGTTAATATAAACAAACATATAGCTACAAATATTGTAAATTACTTGTTTGTTGAGCCACGTATACTTTGTCGTGAAATTTTACGTACGTTTCGAGTACAGTCTATGAATTTCCGAATACTTGAAATAAAAATAAAAAATACCGACACAGCATATAATAATTGATATAATATAGCTTAGGTCTAATGGTTGCCAACGTGTCTTCTATCTCCATTAGGCAGTATGCCCGTTTGCCTTTCTACGCAAAAAAAAAGCTAAAAAGTTACTGATGAATATTTTAATTTGTATATTTTTTGTAGCTACCAATTGTTTTTGACTAAATTTAGGTTAAAACGTCAACTATCTGTTGCTTTTTATTGCCGCATGTTAAAAAGATCCAAATTGAAAGACTAATGACGAAAAATGGGACTCGTTGAAAAAATTGTTGCCTAATTAAAATCTCTTCGAACGTGGATTTTCTACGAGCTTTTGAAAGCTTTCTAAAAAATATCAAATACTATGAGAAATTTTAATCATCGTGTTTCAGAATGTTAGCCAAAGTATTATTTATAATCCGTACACATTACCTTTTATATTTGTTTAAATAAATTAGATCATACTAATTTGATTAAAACTTTAAATGTAATTTATTCATATTCGAACCTATATATTTTCTCTAACAAAAAACTGAAATTTTAGTATAATAACAATATAAAATTTATGTAATAATTACGTTTTATTTCTCTCTAAAGAAAATTTATTGTCATAGTTGACGCCTAAAAGACTAAAGAATTAACAGTGTATATAAAAAACCGAACTTGAGAATTAGGTACTTCACCGTTTTTGGCAATATTTCTATTATATTCGTAATAACCAGGACGAAATTTGGACGATATTACTTTTAATATTACGCTAGACGATATTACTTTTAATATTAATTATAATTTATTAATGATCGCTTACAATTTTGAAAAAAAAATGTCTGGATAAAGCAGGAGCAGTCCCCTAATAAATGATAAGATGCCACACCTATTATCATTTGTAATACTACAAAAATATATTATAGATAACATCTCTATTTCCTTTTTCCGTAGGAAGTGACTAGTAAATATGTTAATAAATAAAACTTGCAACTCATTATATAAACACAAGTTACTCATACATCTATTAACATATTAAACATAATAAAACTCTTTAGACCCTACCTTCACCGAATTAGTTTAAAAAAAAATATTGCATTATCATTAAGTAACCAAAACTGTAATATTTAATTTCTATAAACATCGCAGTATAATGGAAAAACGAATTTTTAAACATTCTATTTAAAAACTAGCGTTAATCCGCGGTTTCATCTGCATTCATTTTAAGTAAAAAACTATCCTTATAACAAGTGCTCCAATTGGGATTCAGTCTATGAACGCCCTAATGAAAATAAATAGATCACAAATATATTATCGAAGTCATCAAGTTAGACCTTATTTTCGTCTATGTCGAGTACTTGATAATTTTTTCGACAGGACAATTGGTAGTTCCCAAATATTAATTTTCGAAGCTCTACTTATTAATTAGTAGCTAAAGAAATTAACTCATTTCCGTATACTCGAAATCGTCATTAAATAATAACTGATGTAATATAGCATAGGTTTAAAGATTCTCTATGCGTGTCCCAGATCTGATATGTATTTTATTACAAGAATTGCTTACGATAAGTTGAAATGTATGCTCAGTTGCCTTTCTATGGTATAAAAGTATTGCCAGGCTGATAAAATTGTTTCTTGTGAGAACTTAAATACAATTCGTCGTATACATGTGTTATCAGTAGTAACTGGCAAGCCTTTTAGTGATACTAAATGTGCGTAACGACCGGAACATGATGTGATACGTCATGGCTTCCGACAGTCGAAATGTCGTGCTTTTTAGGCTAAGAGCTCATAAGAATTACTTTGAAAGGGACAAAGAGACATGAAAATATGTTGAAACTAGCTTTGCAGTGTGTTTTTTTGGGTGGGTTGACTAGACTTGAATTTTTTTTTGTACTGTCAAACCACTGTATGGATTATGTTAAATTAATTTAATTTACAGAATTGTAAATTATGTATACATTTTCTTTTTATTCCTAGAAAAAGATGTCAACTATGCACAAAAACCAAAACTTATGACGTGTTCTGCAATCAAAATCTGCTGCTCGGTTTAGTAGATGCCGAGAAACAGATATGTAAAAACATAGACTTTATTCTTCTATTCACTTCCATTGTTTCATTACTAATAATACTACATACCTGATAAATTTAAATACGAAATAGTTCAAATTATATCTTTGTAACTCTATGGAAAGATCACTAAGCGTAAAAGTCTTATACAAATTCATAAACCAAAAACATCCGGTTTTGCCCCTCACCTGTGGGGCAACTGTTGACGTGCTAAGTGGCACGCAATTTATTTTATTGTTTGCACTTTTAAATCGGACATTATGAGGGTACTGGAAATAATGATTAATGATATGAAGCATGCTCTGTATAGTTAAGCTTTTTCAAGGGATTTTCTTGCATCCTAATTTATTATTGAATCAATAACTTAAATACTTAGTACTATGGGCTGGCTGGTTAAAAACATAACCGAACTCTATGCTGATTTTATGATATGATTAAAAACGTTGTCACCGTTAGTAATGCGTAGGCTGTCGCTTAGAAGCTCTCTTGCCTTCTAGCCTGTGATACGCCGACTGACCGTATATGTCAAAAACCTTTGTTCCCACATTCTAAAATAATCTGTGATCGCTCCCGAACATGGAGACAGATGATAGCATAAATGACATGATGGGACGGAAAAACATCGATCCTGATTTAAAAAATAAAACATAATTTTAAAACGTTCTATTAGCATTATTTACGCTCCAACATATTAGTATAGCTAAATGAAAAAATAGTTACATAAAAAATATATTATTTTAAGAAAAAAAAAGAACCAGCAATGAAGCATGATAACAAAAACAGCTGAACTAACATGATGGAGCGAAATAACGCTTATAAAACTTTTTAAAAAATATCATTTTTTTTAGTCAGCATCGATTTTTTTCCATCCCATCTTTAAAGGTGTCATCAGTTTTCATTTTCGGATGTCCCCTAACACCCGTTATATAACAAATACATTAATAAGTACACAAGTATTAAGAGATCTCGTCCAAAAAATATGGTGGCATACTAAAGTATTTGAACAATAAACTATCGCTTACAAAATATTTAAGTTCATGAAAGAAAGCTCTTAAGATATTTCATAATCTTTTAAAGAAAAGAAAAATTGCAATAACTGACAACCGTAATATCTCCGTTTTCTTGTTTCTATTGACATATCAAAGAACAGTTTAAAACAACGATTATTTATTTTCACAATTGATATATAATTCTGTATTGGCAGTGCATATTTGACGATTGTATTTAAACAAACTATAATATTTATGAAAATAATGATATTTTTTTATTGTATTTCGTGCTAGATTTCAAAAGAATTCGCGTTCTTTAAAATTGATGAGGTCTCGGCAAATTGTAAAGCCAACGGTGTACCGTGAAGTTCCATTAAGGTGCCCTATATATGTCGAGTGGAAAGTCGTCCTTCCACGAGATACAGAAAAAGCAAGGTTTATACGTGTTACAATCGGCCTCACTTTTAAGCAACACGATATTTTAGATTATCACAATTAAATATGATATTAATATTTTTGAAACATTCGTTTCCAAATTTGAACAATACTTGTAAGAACACAAAATCGAGGTTCACTTGATAGTAGGTGATATGTTATCAATGTCATCTGTCGGCCTATTTTTTATATTTTAAATATATGTGATCCCCCCTATAATAAAAAAGTAGACACTGCCAATTACATCACTTCATGACCTTTTTATCTACGAACACTGTACAAAGATTCATAATTAGATTAAAATCTATAATAATTTTAGTCTGTTATTTCACATTTGAGTATTTATTGTACGACTGGTAAGAATATAGATAATTCATATCACGATTTATTCTTCTTAGATAAAAAAGGTATGTAGAAGAGTAATAGACTTCAGTCGCCGTACATGAATTGATAAAAGCTCAAAATAGAATTAAACAGGTCGGCAGCACATAATTGAATAAATATTGTTAGCGTATGGGGTACGTAGCAAGTGTTCAACGATCTTATGATGGCAATTACATGAATTTTAAATTTCATATTTGCTATAGTTGGCACAAATAGAGTTCGACTCCTAGGCTCGTTACAATAAATTGTTCTGCAGTTTGCTGCATTGGCTGAAGGTAAATATTTTCAGAAAAACATTTCTTTAGCGCCCTGAATGTTACTGGCCTTGCTCTAATTATACTCTAAAACCCCTAGATTCATTAGACCAAACACGCGACTAGCTCATAAAGAAAGCTAGCCAGCTTTATTTTGCTTTATTTTCTTCGTTTTATGAGGCCCTGGTAGCTGATATTCGCATTCCTTAAAAAGTTGAATTACTTAAGAAACATTTTTCGAAAGTTTTTCTAACTCATTTCATTATGAATATACTCCCAACGAAAATACCAAATTGAGTTGGTGAACATTTTAATTTTATAAGTTCTCTAAAAAGTAGTAACAAAGTTGTATACGTATGTCTGTTAATACGCTTACATTTAAAACGCTCAATGAATTTTGATAATCTATTTAGTCATTGACTGTATATATTACAGTATTGACTAAATATATATACAAACAATTTCCTAACCTTAACTGAATACTTGAAATAAAAATAAATAAAGCCGGCAGCAGAGCGTCTTAAAAATGCCAAAAATATGCCTAAAGCCTTAAGGTTGGCAACGCGTTTTCGAGATATACTAATCTTGGAAGTGTCCATGGGCGATAGGAGTCGCTTAGTATAAGTGAACTGTGTACTCGTTTGCCTTCCTATAGCATAAAAAAACTTACTACAAAAAAGTGACATTGTAGTACAGTCTGTCTATATATAACATAGTCTACAATACTACCCAAGTCGTAGCTTTTTTTATACATTAAAGAATTTTTAAAATCAACTGAGGATTTTTTGAACTAATCTAATCTGAACAAACTCAAAGAATAGGAGCTTTTCTCTTTATAACTTATTGTGAATATCCTTGAACCGTATAAATTTCCGTTAGAACACTTAAAAGCAGACGTCACTACTGTGTTTCTAAAATATTTTATTGCAAATTGCCGTAATGCGGAGTATAAACGTAAATATGGATTAGTACACTTCGGCACTCAAACAATATATTATCCAAGATTTATAGCCGTTTTGATGCAATGTTATTTATGAATACAGTCGTGAATATACCTATTTTATTCATGATAACTTTTCATATATTTCGCAGAACAGAATAAGTATAAAGTTATTCTGTGTTTATGGCCAGATATATTTCTAGTCTTTGAAAAGTGATTTTTGCCTTATAGTTGAAATATAGAATTTTAGTGACTGACAAAATTAAAAAAAAATTACCTCGAATGTCATTTATTAGCTTTTGTTAAATATTATAAGGATAGTTCTAAACTTTTAGAATAAGAACAAAGGTAATTTAAAAAAATATGTAATTTTTTTTATTCTCAAAAAAAATACAATTTAATGAGGTTAAAACAAGTTGTGATAAATATCAATAATTTTGTCAATAATTCCTAATAATATTAATTGCAAATTATATAATAAATTAACGTTTTTAAATGCGTTCAAACTATATAATTTGACATATAACACACGTGTCAAAATAAGATGATATTATTCTTAACGGCCATTATTTTTAATAGTCACTAAAATTAAGTGAATACTCCATCGTGATCAAACTCTTTAAAAGAAGCAATTTGTTTATGGACTTTTATTTTATCTGTGGTGTCATGTGTTAATTAGTTCAAATGATTAACGAGCGGGAATATGACTCGGTTGTTCGTTACCATACATAATTTTAATGGCGATTGGCATTTAATTGCAGGATGTTTTATAATTTACGATATGAGTGTGGTTTACAGAGATTATTAAGTAGTGAGTGTTATAATTTTTAAGACGTATAAACTACCTTATTACTAAGGACGAAATACCAATGTATAATTTTCCTTTAAGTAAAGAGCTTCTAGTCTCCTGAGACAAATTTTAAAATGTTGCTTTTTAAGGATCCATTTTGATATAACGCTCTGTGTATGGAAATTTTACGGGTAAAGTTAAGTGAATTAAGCGCTCTCAAAACTGTTGCTTTTTGCATACGCAAAAATAAAAATATGTGTATCAGCTAGGGTCTAACACATATTTTATATTTTTATGTTACTTTTTATTTTCAGCATACTCCAATTCTGCGTCGAAGGTCAGTCATTTTTTTATTATAATATATTTACATTGATGTTTAGAACCATTCAAGCAAGACCAGAACTGTACAAGTTAAGAAACGAATTAACATACAAATCATTACTTTATAATTTACACTAATACAATAAAGCTGAAAAGTTTGTTTGTTTTAATGCTCTAAGCTCGGGAACCGCTGGTCCGATTTGCAAAATTCTTTCAGTATTGATTTTCAAAAAAAAATATTAACTTTCCTAAAAATACAATAATGTAACCCAAGGTGTAAAAATTTTACTTATTACTTCGCTGCATTAAAACTACTAAACTCCCACCGAAGAGAAGTACTTAATACTTATTTCAAATAAGTGTTCGTGTCTAACCTCTGATAAAAAGAAAATGATCAGAAAACTGTCCTATAACTTTCTCTTACTGAAACTCTTCCTAAAGAAACCGTACTTCCATAAAATGAGTAAGAGTAGGAAAATTATCTCATTACTTAGTTTCACTGAAATTCTCCGAAACCACTAGAGGCATCTAACAGAAATAGCTTTGACGTGGGCGTTTTTAAATTATACTGAAAAGGTCACATGTTATGATCAAGTTTATTTCTACGAACGTGACTTCGATCTAGCGCAGATATTTTCGATATAACATAAATATCGTAAATAAACACGATACTTGTTATTCTCAAACCGTAACAAATAAATCGAACTTGACTTTTATAACGTGTTTCATTCGGCAAATGTGTGCTTTTATAAATATCCGACACTAATTTTGGTTTCATATTGTGTATAGTAATCCTTTTTTTTTAATACAACGGGAAGGCAACGAGCACGAGATCTAAGAGACGCATTGTCAAACGATAAAAAATAGACCATCGAAAAGCTTAAATTGATTATTCAATTACAATTTAAGTTTGATGTCGTTAATATCTTTTCATTCTTGAAATCTTAATATATATAAATTACGTGTTACGTTGTTTGTCTGGGATGGACTCCGAAACTACTGAACCGATTTTAACGTTTTTTTCTTTTAATGAGTGCTATGCTCCAACTTAAAAGATGGGATAGTTTAATTATCAATTTATAGTCTCAATATTATTTTATTGTGAATTGTTATTTGTATATCTGAGAGTCAAAATTATCTTTCAGCTCCAAACGTTTCTAACAAATGACAATATCTGTTGACTAAATTGACACTAAACAGACACATTTAGATTTTAAAACTGATTCAATATACTTACTAACACGCGTAATCATTAACAGGAGCTTATAGCCTTACAGTGGTATATTTTAGGTCTATAATTTGAAAATGATGTATGAACCCACAAATAGGTACTAGGAACAAGGAAACACAGCAGTTAGCTGCATATGTTTGGGAGAAATGCCAAGAGCGATGACCCTAATTATGAATAACTGTCAAAACATTCGGGGAAATGGGAACGCTTTTTGAGGTGACCCCGCGAAATACGCTCTAAAACCTTTTTTAAAAGTAACGAATAGCTTTTCAACATTTGCTTAGGGCATCGCGTGCGTTGACTTTCACCGTTACTTCCTCAAGTCATGACAGTGGAGAAGTATCGTGACAAAATGATTCAAATAAAACTTTATTTTGTGATATTAAAAGCATATAACGGTACGTATAACAAAAAAAAAGGTTTGTATGTCTGTTACAGCTAACATTTGAAACGGCTGGACTGACGGGATTTTCAGTGAGAGATAGCTAATGTTAGCGCTTAGTTAAATTGGGAATAATTCTACACCAGTTAAAAGAGATTACTCACTATTCAAGTACAGTCTGATAGTAGCTGTCTATACTGTATATAATATACTAGGGCTGAATTGTTTGTTTGTTTATTTAATTGGTTGTTTGGAACTACTAATTCGAATCGAACAATAATTTTAGTGCAGCATCACGTTGCAATTAATACTAGCAGATTATCAATGTAAAATTATCCTTTTGAGAGCTTTCGTTACGTACGTTACGGTAACGGTTAAAGTTACTCAATTATAATTTATGAAAAAATTCTTCCTATTTAGATATTCTAAAAAAAAACAATGCAAATGTCTATAATTGTAGGTTGACTCACTATAACCTGTTTAACGTTTAGCAAAGTATGTGACGACGTGATAAATAAAATCTAAAAAAAGTGCAATAAACTCATCTTTTATATTGATCTTAATCCTAAACTGCGTAAAAAGCCACGTGGGCCATCGAACAAAGGTCCCCTTGCCCTACATTGCTCAGTTCCCACAGTGATCTCGATTATTTATTGCACGCAGTCGTTTCCATGACTTGTTGAAACCATACTGCATTTGTAGTGCGTAGTCAATTAACGCACATTGTAGGATTCCTGGGTATTAAGGCCACGCATAAGAAACTGAAGAGATTAGTGGCGAAGAAATTTTACTGGAAAATGTTTATTAAGTAGCAAATAGTATTTACGAGCGTTTTGTTTGTCTGTATATTATTGGAAATATATAGAAACGAGTGCGATTTTTGTATTTTTACTGGCAGGCAGCGGCTTCGTTCGCGTTCATTTCGATATTCACACCATGGGTTGTATTATTGGACATTTAGTGAGGATTCCTAGTTTTTAAAAAAATATGATATAGCTTATAGTCATCGTCGGTAAATGTACTATCCAACACTGAAATAATTTTTCAAATCGGACTAGCGGTTCCTGAGATTAACGCGTTTATTAGAATAGAAAAAACACTGCAAAATATGCGACGTCACTATAGGGAACCCAGTGTTTCAGAAATGTGACAAGCTTTGACAAGTAAGGTAGACAAAAATAAGATAAGTCATGTAATTTTTTGAAGTGTTGAAGCTTCTAAACGAATAGACAGATGTTGATACGTTTTTACATTCGAAATCTAAGATAACCAACATTACGTTTGGTTATAATTTAAGAAAATTTGCTAAAGCATTTTATGATTTAGCTCTGACGACTATATAAAATCTATAGGGCATTGAAAATTCTTTTCAAACGGGAAAATTTGGTATCTTATGATTAAGGATATATGAATATCTTGCATTATCATGGAACGTGTTAAACATGAACAATTAAAACGAAAAGTGATTGCAGAAAAAAGTGGAAATATTCCACAATTTATTTAAAAGCACAAATACTCTCTGTTAGTAAAGCTCGACACTGCAATTCGTTAGAGCTTTTGTTCTCGTTAAAACTTCCATAGCTTCACTTCCCTGTATTAAGTTTCGCGAGGAAATTATTGTTCAAAGTGACTTTATACAGAAAATTATTTTCGAAAGTTATGAAAGCTGTTTATCAACTAAAAGTATAGTAACAAACGTCTTTACATACAAACGCTCGCATTTAAAATATTAGTAAGGATATCATAGATCGGATTAATTACTTAAGCGTTAAATGCTATGCGCGATTCGATTTCAGTCTATGACTTTCCGAATATTCGAAATAAAAATAAAATAACGCCTTAAGGTTGGCAATATGTCTTCTAGATCTACTGATCTTGTAGGTGTCCATGGGCAAG
>JAOSYY010024995.1:0-10783 GCA_025727935.1 Hebomoia glaucippe | reverse complement strand
GAATCGTTTGGAGCTGAAAGATAATTTTGATTTTCAAATATACAAATAAAATAATATTGCGACTATAAATCGATAAACAAACTATCCCATCTCTTAAGTTTGTGCATAGCACTCATTTTAAAGAAAAACCCGTTAAAATCGGTTCAGTTGTTTCGGAGTTCATCCCGGACTAACATAGTGACAGGAGATTTATATATATTAAGATTACTATTTTTAACTCCATACTAAATACACGAAAACTATATATAAAGGTTTTAAATATAGAACCATAATATACTTTTTAAGAGCTACCCTAGCACACACACACAAACAAACAAACAAACAAACAAACAAACAAACACACATATTGTAAAAGACTTTGTGTTTATCAAAACACAATCGTAAAATGACAAAAGTAAGAACTTATAGGAAACACATTTTCTGTTTGTACACCTGGGCGTTAACAGGGTGCTCTATATTCGCTATCGATTTTTTATCTATATACTTTAGCGCGCGGCTTTGCTCACGTCGTTTTTTCATCCTCTTCTCGTTGTCTATCGTATAATTTTTGGCTAACTTTCCTCCTCTATACTTGTACGAATTTTCTATCAACAGCCTTAAAAAGCTTTTAGGTCTAAAAATTACGGTACTTTCATACAATTTAAACTCTTCACAACCCATTCTTCGCAGTAAAAATTAGCCTGTCCTTTTCTCCTCGAGACTATCTGTAGTATCAAATATCATTAAAACCAGTTCAGTAGGTTTGGTGTGACATCGCGATAGACGGAGTTACTGTCGCTTTTATTTTTGTGATAGGATTACAAACGAGCATACAGTTCAGTTATATTAAGCGATTCCTGTCGCCCATGGACCTAAAGATCTAGAAGACGCGTTACAAACCTTGAGGCCTTTTTTATTTCGAGTATTCGGAAATTCATAGACCGAAATCGAAATTCACGACTTTTCCATCTATGAAGGGTACGTGATCTGGATGGAACTTATAAATTATTAGGAGTTCCTGCCACATTTAATACTCGAAATACCTGCGTCTGACACTCGTCCGGCAGAACACAAATGACATTTTTCAAATGCAACTGCGTTCCGGTCGAGAGTCGAACCCGGTGCTCTGGCGTCGCGGTTGCTTTACACAATATCGTATAATAGTTGTATTAAGGATTTGAAGTGCAGTGTAAAAAATTAAGTATAACATATTATTTCGATCGTAAGTTCGTTTGCATAACTTAGGGTTTTATTATGAAATCATTTCCGTCGTCAAACGTTATGAATCATATTCGCAATTGTCAGTTTAACTACTTGCATTGTTAGGACGAAAATAGATTTTAGTTTTAATAAATAATACTAGCTGACCCGTCGAACTTTGTACCGCCTTAGACATAGTAAACGAGCAGATTTTGGATTACATTAACTCCAATTTTATATTACGATACTAAATATAAATAAAAAAAATATATTTTTATGATAAACAAAAAAAAACTGCCATATGACGAGCGTAAATAACTCTAAAGAAACGGTTTTAAAAATATGACTTTTTTATAATCACGATCGAATTTTTTTCCGTCCCACCATCAAAGGTGTCATAACTACTATCACCCGTTTTCGTCTTCGGGAGTAGTCTTCAAACATCCTGTATATAGATATATAATGATTTATAATCAGTGATTCTAATCTCGGAAATAGCTTTTGAATTATCTAGGACATACCAGACACAAATTATTTTTATCCAAGCGTATTGAAGAAGCGGATTATTTCCGACATTCAATATTTCGGAAGGTTTTCGGAAACAAGATAGGTCCTATCGGTCCAGTCGTTTTACAGATTAGCCGGAACAAACAGAGAGACAACCAAACAAACATTGCAAATGTAATTTTGTTATATGTATGCGGTTATTTTAATAGTTTTGCCTGGACTTTTATTAATCCAATTAACCATCATCAAAGGTGTTGTACTAGCAATCTGTCTTCGTTTTCGGGAGCGGTCTCCTAACACCCTATATAGATAAACGGATCTAATAGATCCGATAATTACTGAGTGCAAACGATAACACCCTTTTATACTTCACGCATTCCCAAGTGAGAGAACTTTATGGTTTCTCGACTTATTTTAATCTCATAGGATTATCGTGAGTTGCAATAGAGAGATAGATATACACTAGTGGGACCGCGCGACTTCGTCTGCGTTCACATCGGATAATTAAAAGGCCCATTGTGAGGCAATCTTCAACAGCAGTCTTTGAGAAAATTTGTGTGAAATAAATCTAATATATAAAATTCTCGTGTCACGCTGTTTGTAATTCTACTCCTCCGAAACGGCTCGACCGATTTTCGTAAAATTTTATAAGCGTATTCAGTAGGTCTGAGAGTCGGATATTTATTTTTCATTCCCAAAATGTTAAGGGTGGCCCACCCCTAAATTTGTTAATTTATTTTTTGGACATTTTTTTTTGAAAAAATACAAACATCCTCAAATTTTCACGCCTCTTCAATCAACCCCTATGTTTTAATCGCAATATATTTATGTGGCAAAACGACGTTTGCTGAGTCACGATGTTTGTCCGGGATGAACTCGGAAACTACTGAACCGATTTTAGCGTTTCGTTGACTAAATTTAGTAGGTTTTCAATAGATGGCGCTGTGTTAAAAGTACAAACTTTTTATTAATACTAATAGTGCTTACTAATTACAATTTAATATAACAAAAACCTTTGCCACAGCGACGCGTGGCCGGGTCATCTAGTATATTATAAATAGGTATAAATCAGTAGGTACGTAAGGAAGCGTTGGAAAGATTACGACACGAATTCGGCTGCTCGCAACGGCCACAAATAACTCGACCGAAATACTCGCCGCGTCCGAAACCCGGTCACACACACCATTGTTTCATCAGCCATAGTTCTGTGCCTGCTCTTACTGCCTTCGAAAACTTTTTTTTTGTTTTTTCGCAATGTCTACAACTTGCAAGTGCAATTAATTAAATTCCAGACGGAAAGACATACATACAAATAACAATATTTACCCTGTTGTAAAGATTGTTAAAGTTAAAATGATCGGTAATTAATTACAGTTAACAATAGCATGCAAATAAAAACGCATCAAAATCAACGCGTCCGTTTAGAATCTCCGATGCGACAGACATGCGTCTAATATTTTTCGGTGGTTAAAAAAGTTTCTGACATTGCCGTGTATATTATTTATTTTATTTCGTGGGTATGTGAACGGACATACAGTAACGATTCCTGTCGCCCATGGACACCTACAAGACTAGGAAATCAAGGAGCAGTGTTGCCAACCTTAAGGCATTCAAAATTTTAAACAGTTTATTATTCCAAAGAGTTCTTATTTATTTTTATTTCGTGTATTCGGATATACATAGATTAAACTTTATCAACGGTATTACGTTATCCTGATGGAAATTATAATTCGACACCTAAAAAAAATTAATTTAAATACCTCAGCAACCTTTTTAATTATCTAGCAAACAATTTACTAACTGCAAAATGAAAAATCAATTCTTTGTTTACATTTTTGACACTTGGCACACTTCGCGGTTCGTTTTATAAATAAAAAACAAAACAGACAGTTTACATATCGGTATTGTAGATAGCGTGAAGGTTTTTCTAAAGATTTTTTTGTGAATCCGTCAGTCATCTGTCGATATGTCTTTTTATTTTGTATGGAAGTTTTTAAAAGCTCTGTGTGACATGAGGAATGAATTGCGAACATGTAGAACTTACAAGTGCGATATAGGTGAAATTTTTATTTATTTATTGTATTACTAGCTACGTTTTGCGACTTCGCGTGCTGTTGTGTATTTTTTACGCTTTAGAAACTTACTAAAGCTTCATTTTCATTAATATATTCATGCGATGTCTCGTGCTCGTTGAGCGTCGGTATCACGCGCTATCGCGTGATGATCAATTAGCGTTATAAACACCATGTGTTTTGGTTATTTGCTATTAATACGAGCCTATACCTCGGAGTAGTAAAAAGGAGGGTAGGTATTTCTAAAACAAATGTAATTAGTCAGGTTTACATCACCTTTCATAGTTAAAAGGGTCGTGAAATTTTGTAGAGCGCGTTGCAACTTCACTTTAACGGGTGTTAGGGTACCCCTCCCGAAGACAGATGATAGTACTCTTAACACCTTGGATGATGGTACGGAAAAAATCGATCCTAAGTAAAAAAAATCATATTTTTAAAACGTTTTATGAACGTTATTTCGATCCATTATCTTAGTCCAGCTGTTTTTGTTATCATGCTTCATTGCTGATTCTTTTTTTGTAAATTAATGTATTTTTTTATGAAACTATTGTTTCATTTAGCTGTATTTACTAGATTTAGGTAAATAACGCTAATAA
This sequence comes from Hebomoia glaucippe, assembly GCA_025727935.1. Classification (NCBI taxonomy): domain Eukaryota; kingdom Metazoa; phylum Arthropoda; class Insecta; order Lepidoptera; family Pieridae; genus Hebomoia; species Hebomoia glaucippe. The sequence goes on along the minus strand of JAOSYY010024995.1, from coordinate 6,429 downwards.
AACGTTTTAAACTTGTTTTTTTTAAATCAGGATCGTTTTTTTTCAGTCCCATCATCAAACGTGTCATTAGTACTATCTTCTGTCTTCGTTTTCGGGAGCGTTCCGCTAATAAGCTCTATAAATTTTTTGATAGCTCGAAATAAAAATAAATAAACGGAGAGCCTATGATTGCTGGTTAAACTATTACTTACTATTAAGTTAACCTCACGTCATCTAACAGTCTATTAATTGTTAATAACTAAAATATAATAACTCACTAAATTTTCATCACAATTAATGCACAATTCAAAGATCTCACCGCGTAATATCGCGTGAATGTGAAGATTTTTATCACGCGTTAGCGCGTGAAAGTAAAGATTCGTATCACGCGTTTGCGCGTGATGATTAATGGATGTGTTTAAAATATTAGCGAATGGTATAGTATTCATATATTAAAATTTATTAACGATATTTTTCAGCGGGTTTCAGCCATCGGAATCAACCTCAGAGCATAGATTTAAATGCGGTGAGGCTGTGCTTCCAAGTTTTTCTTCCCGATGAGCGCACAGGCAAGATCCGACACTCGCTTCCGCCAGTGGTTTCCGATATTATTTTCGACAAGAAGGCTATGAGTGACCTTCTCATCATGCGGGTCAGCCATTGCTCGGCGCCGCTGACAGGCGGTATGGAGATGTTTGTGTTATGTGATAAGGTATGACATGTTTTATTTATTTCAATACATTATGATAATCGATATTGTATACAGGTTGTTAGAGGACTGCTCCCGAAGACGAAGACAGATGATGGTACTCATGACACCTTTGATGAAAGGACGGAAAAAAATAGATCCTGATTAAAAAAAAACATATTTTTACGCAAATTATTGTTATTGTTACCAGCAATGAAGCTTGGTAACAAAAACAGCTGGACTAATGATCGAGCGAAATAACGCTAATAAAACGTTTTAAAAATATGATTTTGTTTTAGCCAGGATCGATTTTTTTCCGTCCTATCATCAAAGGTGTCATGAGTACTATCATTTGTCTTCGTTTTCGGGAGCGGTAACACCCTTTATATAACAATATCTAATATATATAATTCTCGTGTCACAATGTTCGTTCCCATACTCCTCCGAAACGGCTCCACTGATTCTTATATACTCATTCAGTAGGCCTGAGAATCGGCTACTATCTCTTTTTCATACCCCTGACTGATAAGGGTTGTTCACCCTAAAATTCTTTTTTTTTTAATTTATGGACGAAATTTTTTGTTTTTATATTTTTATCTTGTGGCATTAAACATACATACAACCCTAAATTTGCAACGCTCTATCTAGTAATTTAAAAAAATTCTTATCTGTCTGCTTGTTCTTGCTAATCTTCCAAACGGTTGAACCGATTTTGACGAGACATTCACGTAGCTGATGTTACGGCGCGTACTCATTTATCATCATCACCATCACCGTTTTCACCATCAATCGTGGGCTAAACGGCTTAGCACCGCTATTAAAATATGTCTGGGCTTGCAGGTGGTCCGAGAAGATGTGGCGGTGGTCTTCTTCCAGAAGGAGAACGACATAGTGGTCTGGGAGGAGAACGCCAACATAATACTGGTCCACAAACAGTATGCAATCGTGTTCAACGTGCCACCTTACCGCAACCCTTCAAATCCACACAATGTCCAGGTCAGCTATAATATTTCCTTATTTTATTAACGTGAAGGTTAGTCAGTGTGCATGCTTGAAACACGGGAAAACTGCTGATCAAAATATCGTAGGCTAATTTATATATATTGAGACAGGTGTGTGGGTAAAACCGCGGTGTACCGCTGGTCTAATATACAGGCTGTTTGGGGACTGCTCACGAAAACGAAGATAGATGATAGTACACATGTCACCTTTGATGATGGTACAGAAAAACAATAGGTGTTTGACTAAAAAGAAATCATATTTTTAAAACATTTTATTAGCGTTATTTCGCTCCATCATGTTAGTCCAGCTGTTTTTGTTATCGTGCTTCGTTGCTGTTTTTTTTTGTGTAAAGTAATGTATTTTTTATGAAACTGTCGCTTCATTTAGCTGTACAAAAGTTGGAGCGTAAATAATGCTAATATAAAGTGTTGAAACATGTCTTTTTTTAGTTAGGTTCGATTTTTTTCTGTCCCTTCATCAAAAATGTCATTAGTACTACACTTGTCTTCGTTTTCGAGAGCAGTTCCCCAAACATCCTGTATATACTCAAAAGCACGTCTGAAAATAATAATAACATATCCCCGTTATGTATTACTAGCTTCTGCCAGCGGCTTCGTTCGCGTTCAAACAAACAAACTCATCAACTTAATAATATTAGTATAGATTTGTACCACCTTCTGTAACGTTTAGTAAAATAAACAATTTAATATCATAGATTGAGGTTATTTACAACTATAACTATAAATATAGTGTGATCTCAGTACTTGCATCTGTAAACGAATGTCATAATTATTTATATAGTCTGTAACTTTCTGCATATTCAAATCGGCAAGGGCAATAGACATTATTAACCTTTCGAATTAGGAATTATCTCAACGTATGCATCACGCAACATGGCCGCGAGCCAACTAACCATAGACTAGTCAAGTTGTTGCTGATATATTTAAATCTGTATATATACAGCGTGTTTGGGCACTGCCCCCGAAACGAAGATGGGTGATAGTACTAATGACCCATTTGATGAAGGAACGGAAAAAAATCGATCCTAACTAAAAAAAAGACATTTCTAACACTTTTTATTAGCAATATTTACGTTCCATTTTATAAGTACAGCTAAGTGAACCGATAGTTTCATAAAAAATACATTACTTTACTAAAAAAAAGGACCAGCAATGAAACATGGTAACAAAAACAGCTGGACTAACATGATGGACCTAAATAACGCTAATAAAAGGTTTTAAAAATAAGATTTTTTTTATCAGGATCGAATTTTATTCCATCGCTTCATCAAAGGTGTCATTAGTACTATCGCCTGTCTTAGTTTTCGTGTGCAGTTCCTAAACACTCTGTATATCTGTGCATATACAGACTTACAGAGTGTTTGCATATTTTGCATAGTGACTCATTCTACATACACAGAACGCATTTTACTCCAAATCCTACTCAAAATGGATATACGAGTATGAAACTCGCACGGCACCGTAGTGCCTCGTCAGATGTACCTACTATAATGATAGTTATTGTGTTCATTGCAGGTCTACATCCAGCTCAAGAGAGTATCGGACAACGCGCGAAGCAACGCCATCCCCTTTGAGTACATCTCCTCCTACCAAGGTACAGCCAGGAAACCGCTCCCAGACCTCTCCGCGATCGCCGCGCTCTTCCAGAAGCCGGACGGCAACAATAACACCAACACACATCAACACAACACACTTCAACAAAACACAGACAACACTTTCGTGTCCTCGACCACCGAAATCGTAGACAATATAGATACTGACGTCATCATAGACGAAGGCATCGGTACTGATGTCGTATTAGACGAACCCCTCGACAACGGTGTGCTTAACGGTGACGTCACGATCGACTGTGACATCATCGAGGAACCCCATAGCAATGGCGTCCTAGATAACGAAAAGAGCCTGAACGATCTCCTCGAACAGGTCGCGGAACTAGACGAAATATACTCGGAGAATCGAACTCGACTCGAGAACATCACTATCACTCACGATACAGAGGACGTCGATGATTTTAACGATGCGGGCACGTACACTAGTCTCCAATTAGCGTTCAAAAATCCGGTCCCGATATCCGAACCGGAGCCGTACGAAGACGTACAAGTTCAGACTTATCGCGGACCTATTATTGAGTTCACGCCGTTAAAAGGCGGCGACGATGACGATAGAGCCCCACCTCTCCCGCCGAAACGGGTTCGAAAACATTCGGACGCGTTCAAAACCAGCCAAACATCCGTCAATAGCATCCTAAAACCGGGGAAAAAATTACCGGTTACGCGCAATCCCGACATGCTGTCGCCGCGAAGTGAGATGACGGTTGCGAAAAGTGAACCCGCTTTACCGCCCGCACCGAAAAAACGTTCGTTCTTCTCGCGTTTGTTCCGACGGAAGGAGAAGTCTCCCGCGCCGAGCGTGAAATCGGAAGGCCAGAAGGAGGTTAAGAGTAAACCGGTGGGCCGTTCCGTTAGCAGCGTGTCCGGGATACGCCCTTCGAAATTTAAATCTGCGGTCTCTCACACGTCTCTTAAAGATAACGCGTCGACAACGGGCTTAAGTTACGCGGATAGCGTTACGCATATATCGCTACATGAGGATATGGACGATAAATCTTCCCAGAAATCTTTGAAGCGTCCGGCCAGTCTTGCCCCTCTCCCCCCTACCGATGGGGGAACTATCTTAGTAGCGGAGAGCGTGTTGGCCCTAGACGCGTCTGCGTTTAGGAAACTCCAAGACGACCTAGACTTGACGGAAGCGGAGCACTACGCCCTGTACATGGCGGTGGCTCCGCACGCGACCGCGTCCGAGTTCGATGAAACGAGTTGCTATTATTCGCCGGTAGATGGCAGTAAATTTCAAAGTCAGTGATCAGGTCTATCGATATACGTAAAAAAAATGCCTATAGGTTTTCGATTTTTTATATTAAGTCGTGGATATTTCGTTAAAAATCTTTTCAAGTCCTTTTACTGTTTACAAATTTAGTTACCGTTAGTGTTTTAATTAGACAAAGTCTGTTTAGCCGAATTTTTTTATGTTACGTTGGAGAAATGTGAAAATTTGTTAGTTTTCTTACAAACTGACATTATTTTCTTATATCGGGATTTATCCCACTTCTGATGTTCATGTCAGACGTCTTAGAATAATTTTAAAATTAAACATTTTTATTGACATTACCTTCAACCATTTTCTAGTCTTTCCTTCCAGTCATTTTTAGTTATTAATATTTATTTTTATTCTAGATTCGGGTTACTTAAAGCATAAACGACAGAAAACATTAAACTCGTTACGTCAATATGATGACAGTAAGTGTGCTATTTATTATGTAATTTTTTTATTTCAGTTTGGGTTAAGGGATTGGTCATTAATTTATGGTGCTACAAACTTGGTCTATGGGTCAATTAACTCAGTGAATTAACTCGATAATTCTTGGCTCTTATTCCTAAACGAGACTCAAGTTGAGTATTGTCAAAAAATCTCACTGATATCAGACTAGATTAAAATCAAGTCTTGGAATACTAGCCATAGATTATATTTTATTTAAAATGAAATTACGGTGTATTGATCATACTAAAACATTGATTCTCTGTACTTGAGTATCACTTAAGCGGGCATTTTTAAGATCGTTTCAGGTTTTATAGGAACTTGCAGGATTAATCGCATTTTACGTAATAAATGTTATAATATATAAATATATTATTCTGTATTTTTCATAATGTATGTCCATTTTTATAATCATAAATATTTTATGATATTATATATATTAGATGTCAGTAAACATATAGGTAGACTTAAATAGATCGACAGTGCGTCATGGAATGTTTAAAAGATGTTCTGTGGCAAATGTGTGTCTCGCGTTAGTCTATAGCTATACAGGGTGTTTAGGGATCGCTCCCGAAAACGAAGACATGTGATAGTACTAATGACACCTTTGCTGTTAAATGAAACGATAGTTTAATAAAAAATACGATACTTTACTAAAAAGAAAGAAGCAGCAATGAAGCATGATAACAAAAACAGCTGAATTAACATGATGGCGCGAAAAAACGCTAATAAAACGTTTTAAAAATATGATTTTTTTTTAACCAGGATCGATTTTTTCCGTACCATAATTAAAAGTGTCATAAGTACCTGTCTTCGGTTTCGGGAGAAGTCCCCAAACAGCCTGTATACTGAGACATGACTCAAAATCCAATCTACACTAGAATATTGTCAGAATCTCAAAATATAGAACAACGGTTTGCAGCACTCAAAACCAGATTTAAACTTGAGTCATGTCTCGAAACATGGATATATATTTGAGAAAAGAAATGATTTGTTAGAAAACATTTTTTTCTGATATTTTTTATCGATCCAAGTTAAATCTCAAATGTCAATCGACGTTAGATTAGTTTAATTAATTGAAATGGGAATTATCAATGTACAAGTAAATTTTATGTTTAAATAATATAGTGTAGGCAACAGCAATTATCTTGGCAAAGCGCATTTAGGTCTGTATTCTTCGACTTGGATCAAGTCGCACTCAACGTTTAAATATTTAGAAAATATCAAATTTGTATATTTAAACATTTCTTAATAAGGGATTCTAACTAAAATTATTAAAGTGTTTGTGTTCTATATAGTTTAGACTTTTGCGGTACACAACACCTCTCCGAAAAAAAAAATATTATGTGACGTCCCTTTTTTGTGTAAGAAATAGTTATGAACAAAAGCGCGGCAATTCGCCAAGCAGTTAAAATAAATGTCATC
>JAOSYY010024994.1:0-10798 GCA_025727935.1 Hebomoia glaucippe | reverse complement strand
TCATCAAAATCGATCAAGCCGTTTCGGAGGAGTATGGCAACGAAAACTGTGACACGAGAATTTTATATATTAGATATTACCTGAACACTACTGGTGAATGCATCACAATTAAAGTCTATTTGAACTTGATTCACAGCCACCGATATACCATCTATGACCTGAAACAAAAATAAAGTACATCTCATTCCATCAATTCACTCAATTCGTACATAGTTTGAAGGAACAACCCGTTACGAGAAATATTGATTGCCATGTTATCATTTTTACGCTATTATTTTTATAGTTGTTTCTTTAAGATTCCAGGCATTCTACAATAAATCAGATTTCTATAAATAAAGATATCCATACAGGCAAAAACTTACTTTATGTATGTAGCTGTATTTCCCAGGAACGGGCATAGCTGCCGCCGCGTTTGGATTCATCACCCGTGGTTCCGCACATACTTCCAGAGCAATGTGCACTTCGTCTAAATTCTGTAATCATACTCGTATATTAGTAACAGTATTCATTTCTACTAAAACTGATTTTCTAGTTTATTGGCTCTTCAAAGAATTGTATAAAAAGTTAAATTTAATGAATAATAATGTGCTGAATATTTTATTTCAACTAATGAATATGTAAATATACCTATCGATACATTCAATACTATAATTAAAAGTAATTTTTAAGAAATTTATAGTTCATTGTCATTGATAACGATAATCACGAGGGCTTTAAATCACCTGTTAAACGGCAAAAAATTATTTAAATTAGTTTATCAATTAAGGAGGTATAAAATTATTAAAAGACTTAGAAACAACATACATCCCATTTTGAATGGATCAATCACATAAGAAACTCTGCAAAATAAGTTTATACAAGATTAAAAACATAATACATACTACTCTCACAAAAAAGTGACTTGAGTTAAGCAAACCAATTATTACATTGAGTTTCGCTTCGCTGATTGTTAATCCTTGATCTACTGGCATTGGCTTAGATGCAGTTGAATTAAAATTATGCTTATATAATATGCTGTAAGACTAATACTGTAAAAGGCTTACTTTATTTATGATATTGAATTCTGTTATGTCGATAAAATGTTCAATGTTGATTTATTTCCAAATGCATCTGTTTCTTACCAATACTATGGGTACCGTCTTCAGTTTGGTCCATTGTATCCTAAATGTGGCGCGGTTGCATTTAGCTGATGTCAAGCGTACCCAACCAGGGAGTTCCAACAGATCTGTCAGTAAGTCTTCATCTAAAGTCAAATCTTGAAGCTCACCAGAACCACGGAGGGCAGATAATGAAATTTGTTCTGGTGATAGATTTTTTGTATATCTAAAAATAATATTCATAAATTAATGTATTAATAAAATTAAATGTATTAGATTTACACGGAAAACTGTTGGACTGTTTTTTTATTGTTAAGTCTCTCAGATATATTAGAATTTAAACTAGACGTAAAACTATAGAACAATGTCCATATTTTATTATACAGCATAGCAACATAAATCAAAGATCGATATACAAATCCAAGGCAAAAAAGAACAGACGATAAAAATACTTTCGGTAAAAAGCGAATGCGCGGTTGATTTTTTATGAACAACTTTTTTCGTATAAACGATTCGCAGAACACAACAATTTCATCATTCATATTATTATTAAGGTTAACAGAACATGTCCTGAATAAATAAATCTCATTATACATTTAATTAGGATCGGTTAATTAAATTTATTGCGTACTGATTAGAAATATACTATATAAGTTTAACTTACTAAAGACGATATACTATACCTCGATAAGTGTTTGAGTAGCTGATTCTTTATTATTGTAACCATTTCGAAAACTGCGAAGCCCTTATAGACAATGATTGTAGAGTTTTCCAAAAAACATGATTTGCAATGACGCTAGTATAGTAAATTTTATGGCCACTATTTATAATAAGTATGTAGGTATCAAGGATTTTCTTTGAAAAATATTTTAAGTTTAGATTGATTCACCCGTAGAGGTAGGTGAACAAATTTATGACAAAAATATTAAGTCACATCAACAACGACAATGTCATTTATCGAACTGACATATGTCATATGACAAATTATTATACGAAACGTCAACAGACTCTGAGCTTTTTGCGTAATCTGTGGAGAAATAATAATATTTAGCCTGTAGTCAATATTAAAGAATGGCGGGATATTTGTTTACATGTTGCTAGGTCTAAGATATTGATTGTATCGTCTAAATGCTGTTTCCAAGGTTGAGCTTTGTTTTTCTGTATTAATGTCATACAAATAAGGTGACAAAAATTTAATCGACCTGGCTGCATTACAATTTATGTAAATGCATAAATTATTTAAAAAACAAAATTGTAAACATACATTCTATTTGGCAATTGACTTTGTCAGTCTTTTCGAAAGTGTTTGTTTGAATTATTTCGTAGTGCTTGGTTATTTTATATAAAGAATATACTGGATATCATATTATATGTATATTAGTAATTTTTAACATACGAGAGAGTTGGATACAAACATAGTAAGTGTTTGTTTAGTTGTTTACAAATGCTGTAAACTGAATTCGTAACAATGTATTTTATTTAATTATCTATTCAAAAGAGCTATGAGTAGCTAGTCGTAGCTAGTCATGTTACACTTGTTGAAGTAGATGTCGGGACTTTTTACAAATTTTATAGTATTATATAAGGTAAAGATGTATACCCCTTGCAATTTTCGTCTTAAGTAAGAATACAACTTTTTTTTAATCGCTTCTAAGTATTGGGTATGTAGAATTAATTTTTATTTTACTTTTTTTAGCAAATAACACAGTCGAGCACGCTTTTCGCAAATGTCGCAGATTGAATGCAAAGTAGAAACATTGAGCGAATATATAGACACACAGTATTCAGGCGGTGACTCTAATAAAATGAAATTACAACAGCTTTACCAGGAAGAGAATAATAACGACATTGATGAAGTCACTAAGAATTTTGACATGGGATGTATCGTAGACACAGTTAAACGGCCACCAAATATCTGTGTAGAGACATGTGTATACAATTCAGAATCTGAAGACGAAAAATCTGATTATAAGTCTGAAGATAACGATAATGAAGTACACTATTCAGATGAATTTGAAGAGGACAGTGATGTGGAGGAAATCAAAACAACTTGTAAATCTGAAAGCAGTAAATCATGTAAAGTCCAATCCAATAAGTCATTAGTTAATTTGTCGAAAAGTCACACGTCTGTTAACAGCAAACCGGCATCCATGTCTGGAAGATCTACAGATTATGGGTAAGAAAGGGACATTTGATTATTGATTTAAAGATATTCTTAGTTTCGTTTTCATTACAATGGTGAAACTATTTTCATTTCAAACAAAGATCAACATATTTATTATAGACCCTAATTTACTTTTAGTCTACTAATTACTAATTTTCTAACTACTAACCAAACGTATATAGTTCTGTATCAGTGCCGCCAACGCGTCGTGTTAACATGTCCTTCACAAACGAAAGATTACGAGAAATAGAGAGACACAATCACATCTTATTGAACAAAATATTGAGCGCTCGTAACAATAAAAAGTCTACCATACCGCCTAGAGAACAGCCTGTCAAAAAGCCAGTTCCACCTGCCGCAGTGCACAGAAAACTTAAGCAGAGGCAAATAGACCACGATAACATGGTAAGTATCTTAAGAACAGACGTTTCAAGGACAACAGCAAATTTATTATAAAAGATCAAATGCCGGTAAGACTAAAGTTGAATAAAAAATAAGCTCTTAGCATTAAAAAGAAAAAAGAAAGAAGCAACTTCATATATAATTTAAAAAAAAAACCAATCATTTAGTATAACCATCGCGTATTTCTGTCTATTTTATCGTTTAACAAATTTTTGTTTTATGTGTACGATGTATGTAAATTAAAATATGTTTTATTCGTTTCAGATTTTATTAAAGAAGATTCAGCGTGCAAAGTCTTCAGCGTATAGCATCCGACGTTGATATAAAAATCGCGTCCCACTGTACGGACGCAAAGAACTTTATATTACCTGTTTATGCATTGATCAATATATTTTTATTACAAATTTCAAAACTGTCGTGTTATTTGTGAATCAAAGAAACTTTTATTTAAAACAATAATTATATTTTTATACCACGAGAAACCTGAAATTAAGAAATAGAGCATTTTAAGTGTTATACTTTTTTAGGTTGTAGTCATTTACGATTTAGTCTGTGCTATTTACCACAGACTATATGATAAAATAAAATACATGTATTGATTGTAATATGTAAGTATTATAAATATCGGTGCATTTTTGTTTTAATTTTTCTTATAATATGATACTCGTCTTAAAGTGCAATTAAAGAAAAAATACCGACTTATAAAATTAATTAACGGATATTCGTAGACAAGCCGTTAGTGGTTACTATAGCAACGGTGTTGGGCTTTTGGCTGTCAAAGAGATTGGTTTTCTGTTTTGAACTTATCGATGTTCGTAATTTTGTATATACAATTGATTTATGATGCATTTACAAATGAATGCACTGTAAGTAATTAAATCTTATTATAATAACTAAAAAATTATTTCAGCTGAAATTTACAAAATTAAGTGTTGAAATTTTTGTTAGGCAACCTTTTTTTCTCTAGTACCTCAAGATACGCTATATTTATGTGTTATTGTAGGTTTTTAAACAAAGTTTTTATTATATATATACACATTATATAATTTTACAAGCTAAATAAAATGTATACTTTAGTAACAAATCATTAAATTGTCTCACTTTAATAGTTAAAATATCCAGGACAGAGGCCTATAAAAGCTAATAAAAATATAGTACTTCAGGGTGGATCAAACCACAACAAAATATATAAATACAGACATTATGGAAACTATTATTTAATAAAGACATGATGTGTTGACAGGAGACGAAAAAAAATGGTTTATTATGAGTATTTTTTTATTAATCAAACTCCACACTCATTGTGGACTATTTGTTATGCCATATAAACAAACTCTTTTGTCCACCAGAATCATAAAAAAGAAGAAATGCAATCCTGGCTGGTTAAAAAAGATTAGATTTTGTTCCTAACTATACTGTTACCAAATTACAGATTTAATAAAATCACATAGAAAAATGTAGCACATATACTATTAATAAAATCCTGATGGGGAATTGTCACATGGTTGAATGACAGAAGAGGTATTTTATTTATTAGAACAATAGTAGGTAAACATAAGTCCGATCTATGTATGATATAAGAAAATTTAACAAACATTGACAGAATACAGACTACAGTTTATACAAAAAATGTTTCTTGATAACCTTTAGAGAGAATGTAGTAGACGGATCTCACTACCATTTTGTTAAGTAGACCAAAATAAAGGACAAGTGATTTTTTTATGAGAGTGTTATGTATAATAGTTTTATTTTCCTGAAATTTAACTCTGGAATCACAATGCTAAGCAATTATGTAGTTCAGCTATTAATTTATTAGTCACATCAAATTTTTAGAAGGTAAGTACTTAAATAAAATGAGATCTAAACTAATGTAATAAAGCTGAAAAGTTTGTTTGAAAGCGTTAATCTTAGGAAACGCTGGTCCAATTTGAAAGATCTTTCAGTGTTGGATAGTACATTTATCAAGAACGGCTAAAAGCTATATTAATAATTAAAGCTCAATGATGTAACCCAACACGTGAAATCGAAATAATCGCAAGTGAAGCCACTGGTAGAAGACTATTATTAGATATAATACAGATTAATTAAACATTTAATATTTATATACTGAGTAATATAAAGGAAATTAAAGAAATATAAATTTACAATAGTTTTATCTGGATTGACAAAGCATTATCAAAATATGATATCAGTATACCTTTATGAAAATCTATGTGTATGTTTATTTATAAGATCTAAAATTGCTGGACCGATTTTTATTAAGTTTTCAGTACACATTACCTTAATAAGTTACTAAAGTCAAATCAATGCGGACTTAGTCATAGCTATTTTAATGGAAGGTGATGTTTTCATGCGAACAATAATTGCGTTACGTAAACAAGGTCATTGGTCAGTCGATACATCATAAATCAGCTTTTGAATAAACAATAATTACTTCGTCCCGTAGGAAAATTCTTTCTAGATAGATAATATTATTATGACCTCGGCAAGATATCATTTTCAACGTATTGTTTATTGTTACCATGAAGAGACTTTCTTAAAAGAACATACAAAAAATACGATAATTTCTATATTATTTTTAAAAGCTAATTAAAATAAACATGTTATAGTGGATAACATTAAAATAAGTGCAAACAGTACAATTTTCCAACATAACATATAAATGTTTAGATTAAAATACGAATAACATAGTTTATTTTTGAAATAATCATTGAACTTTTTCATGTACCTAGCTAACGATGAATCCGATATTTTTTAATCTGTTCTCCGATAGTAATTTGATAAAAATAAAATAATTATTCTAGTTCTGACAGATTGCGTAATTAATATACACTTATGAATGGAAATAGTAAAATTAAATATAGTCTATCTACTGATTACGTTAGTTTTATCTAGTACAGATAATTTTATTAATAAATAGGTCGTAAGAGCTAGTCATAAGCGTTTCTTTATCTTAACAAGTGTACACACATGTTATATATAAAATAATTTATTTATTTAAAAATATACAGCAATAAAAATTTTCAAGTGAACTTCAAAGGACGTTCAATGTTAAAAAGGACATTAAGTAATGGTATGTAGGTACTGTTTTGTTATTTATATAATAATTACTTCTTGAATATATGTATATACGTTTATATGTTTATAAAATTATTAATAAAATAAATGTATCACAAGACTTCCTTGCTTCTTATAGATAATTTGATATGTTTTGCGGATTTGAATGCTCAGCTAATAATAAATTTAGTAATGAAAATAGTTTTTTTTACTATTTTTATTTTTATATTTTACATTTATACCTATTTTTTAAAAAACCTAATTGAGAAATTAAATATATGAGAGATACATGATTTAGTAAAAGTATTAATATCAAATATAGTTTTGATTTTTAAATATAATGACACCCAAACAAGCAAATATTAAATTACGTGTAACGTATTATAGTTCAAACTGAAATTATATGACAATTACCTCGCAATGAATTTTATTTCATCACTTGTAACAGGGAAGACAGATATGGAAGGTTAATGGGAGTAGGCGATGTCATATTTATCTTTGAGTAACCAGTCTTAAAAATGACTGAAGCGTGATTTCCAAAATGGAATTCCAAATTTCCAAAATTTTATATATTTCGAGAAAAAACGTTATATTTCTATCAAGGTTTTACATAGGAACGTATTGAGAAAACGTAATAACATCACAAATCGTTTTAATTGGCAATAAAATCCTTATTCTAGAAAATTTTACGCTCAAGCAAACATAAAAAAATATTTTGAGTAAGTTAATATAACGATTATTACTTTAAAGTAAGTAATTCCTAAAAGTGCGAAAATGACTTACGGTTTTACACCTAAACTGCTGAATCAATTGTAATGAATTGTGCTATAGTGGTAAATTCTTTTATATTATAGGAGGCTGACGAGCATTCGGCAAGTGATTACCGTCACCCATGGACAGCAGCAAGACCAGAGATCTTGGAGACGAGAGGCCGGCCCTTCAGAATATTCTAGACTAGCTCTTTTCTTAAAAGTTACCATATCGGAAAAACCTCCGACGAAAGTTGATTCCAGAGAGTGGTAATGCTTGGTAAGAAATGATTGAGAAAACTCGTGGTTGTGGAACGCCAGACATCGAAATGGTGAGGATGGAACCTCTTGAAATTTAGAGGCCGGGATTAGTCCGAACAACTCTTCGGAACACTCCTCATGTTAAATGGGATAGCAGATGATGAGATCCCCAACCCTAGGCCAAATGACCAAGCAGATCCGTGATAGGATCATGGCGACGATTATAGACGCTTTTTTTGCCCAAATCTTTTAGAGCTCTATAAAACCATTGCAACACTGACCCTTTTTTATACTTTATATAAATATTTTGGATGACTCCATCATCGTTTTCATTAACTGTAAACAATTTGTATATTAACGGGGTAGTATTTATTTGACCTCGTTACTTTGATAAGACTGATAAATATATAAAATGTATTGTTCTTAATGGTGTTTTTATCGTTAAAACAAAACAAATCACTGACCTTACACATCTATATTTAAACAATAAGTACATACTTGACTTGTAAATTTTAAATTTTAGTTGTCAAATCAAATAATAACAATAAAGTATATAATACAGAATGTTTCGGAGACTGCTTCCGATAACAAAGACGGATGATAGTACTAATGACACCTTTGATGAAGGGACGGAATAAAAATCGATCCTGACTAAAAAAAGACTTATTTTTCACACATTTTATTAGCATTATTTGCGCTTCATCCTAAAAAATCACTTAAAAATAAGTTTCAAGCTTATAGCTTTTCACCCCTTTCAACCCCTCAAAACCCTTCTTTCGCATTAAAAAGTAGGCTATATCCTTATTTAGGCTTTAGACTATCTCTGTACCAAACTTCATTTAAATCGGTTCAGTAGTTTTGGCGTGAAAACGTGACAGACAGACAGTTACTTTCGCGTTTATAATATTAGTAAGGTTCTAGAATTTTTCTATTCTTATAATTTAAATTTATACGAAATAAATGAAAATTGAACAATTGCTTAACTTTATCTTATACGTAGCGACAAAATAGATTAAATATTTTATTATTTAAATGTTTGTTTATTTTGTAATGTTAGTCACCTGATTCACTTATGATAAGCTATCTGGTAACACAATTATTTTATTAATATAACTAATATAATATATTTATTAAAGTGATATAAAGTACACAAGTGTTTTCTAAGAAACGTTAAGTTATGGATATAATTTGTCTGTTTGTATCATATTTTCTTTGCCATAGGAAGGCAAACGAACATAGAGTTCATTTGTTGATGCCTTCAAGCCAAAGAATTCTACAACACCGCGCTGCTATTTCAAATGTAACTAACGTACGTACGTGTAATGTTTCTAACGTACACAAAAATAAAATACTGCCTGGCAAAGTTTTTGTTCTAGACAAATATATTACAACATGGTAACACTAAGACGCCCGCCATAAAAGATTATGAACTGTATTTTACATGTTAAGTAGTTATTAAATATGTTTCCAGAAAGATTAATGAGGATTTTCTTTGGAATTCACGTTCATCTTGTTTTACGAGATTTTAGTTGTGGTCGTAAACACGAAACAGAAACAATTTGTATTCTCACAAAATATAAATATGAAGTAACTTTTAACGAATAGACATTAAACTTGTCAAATATTTTCCAAACTTTTAATTTTTAACAACCGTGTAGGCTGACGTCCTAGAGGGGAAACCTGTAATTTATCCTCAAGAGCAAACCTACAGTGTTTATTAATATATCTTTATTATAATATTATAAGTTATGGTTAGTAATTTATCTAGAAAATAAATTATATCTCTCATAGATCATGAGAAATTCAATCTTAAAATTGATTTTCATTTCTTTGCGTAATCATGATGACTATATACAGGTTGTTTTTAGACTGCTCCCGAAAACGAAGACAGATGATAGTACTAATGACGTCTTTGATGAAGGTACGGAGTAAAATTAGATCCTGACTAAAAAAAACATATTTTTAAAACGTTTTATTAGCGCTATTTCGCTCCTTCATGTTAGTCTAGCCATTTTTATTATCATGCTTCATTGCTGGTTCTTTTTTTATTAAATTAATGTATTTTTTATGAAATTATCGTTTCATTTAGTTTTACTTATAAGCTGGAGTGTTAAAAATATTACTTTTTTTAGTCGGGATCGATTCTTTTCCGTCCCCTCACGCAAGGTGTCCTTAGTACTATCACCCGTCTTCGTTTTCGGGAGCACTCTCCAAACACCTTTTATATACACAGAAAATGCGCACAGAAATTAATTTATGTTTTTATATCTACGCCCTTTAAAATCTATATACGATAATACTTTAGGCTAATACATTGATTTCTAAGATAATATATCGTAGATTCCTATTAGTAATCTGTTATCTGTATTACAATCAGTAATTTTGTTTGCTCCACTAGGACAATAACAATGACTCAATTGAAAGCACATTAAGCTTTTATTCAGTACAACTATACGTTACTATGCTACAATGAGACATTTATGTTAAAAAAATAAATTAATGTTACATTGTAACAAATAAATAAAATCGTGTGCGTTTGTAATATTTTTTTTATGCGATAGGAAGGCAAATGAGCGTACAGTTCACTTATGTTAAGCGATTTCTGTCGCCCATGGACACCTCAAAAATCAGTGGATCTAGAAGACGCGTTGCCAACCTTAAGGCCTTATTTTGTTTATTTCAAGTATTCGGAAATTCATAGACTGAAATCGAAACGCGCATAGTACTTTTTCGCAAGGCCTTAAGGTTCGATCTACTGGTCTTGTACGTATCAACGGACGATGGGTATCTTTAATCATCAAATGCGATACGATCCGTAGGTAACGGCGACGAAAACGATTACCCGCGAAACCGAAACCACCCTTGCCAGCGGAGACGAGGTCCCTTGTTCCGCGTACCACTCACCCGGGTGAGCATCCGTCCCGCTCTTTAAGCACCCACCCAAGCTGCGGCAGCCCAACCAACAAACCGAATGTGACTCTAGGTTAAGTCTACTTAAAAACCAAATTGTACACATATTAAATTAATAATGTAAGCCAAAGCATGTAATTCTCAATACCATTGTTATC
>JAOSYY010024993.1:0-10801 GCA_025727935.1 Hebomoia glaucippe | reverse complement strand
TTTGGTTTTTAGTACATTTATCTTAAACATTGCAATGTATGTTTAACATAAAACCGTTTAACTTAAAAAGTTTTTTAACCTATTTTTATTATATAACAAGTGTTAGACATAATTTGAAAGATTTATTATATATGATGATTCGTGGTTTCAGCTTCGTTATTATTTTGATTATCAAAGAAACAACAAATTCGAACAGAACAGAAAACTGACTAATAACATTTCATGGCTCTTATTACTTATTTGTATAAACGTATACGCGGCTCCTTATAATATTCGCTAACCGCCAATGTAAGTCCATCCGTTACGGAGATTTGTCGGAGCGAACAGACCGACATTTCAATGTTATATATTCATTAGTATTAAATATCGTGTCTTTTTTTATCCAGTATCTGTGATAATGAATAATAAAAGAAATTTATATGTATTTTCCAAACTACGCGTCAATAAAATGTACAGTGTATACTCATGCTAACATAACACTTTAAAACACTGGCAAGCGACACGAGCGTACATGGAAACTGCTTTAAAAGCAAAGCTTTTAATGTGATTAATTCGGTTACGGCTAACCTTTTTACGTTTTACTACGCTGTCGAAGCATTATAAAGGCATTCAAATTTAAGTTGATTACAATGTTTTTACAGTAAACCATATGTTAAACATAGCTAACGAAAGTTATAAGATATGGTAGTGGCATTTATTCTTTTTTTGTTTTATAATTATATCTTTTATGGTATTATGAGACGGTAAGTAAAGAATACCACAGGAAATAATATTCTAATTAAATGACTTGTCTTACCTATATAAGTAGACGAAGGAAAAATACATTTTGACAGCTTTATTTGTACACTGAAAACAATTTTCGTGTAAACACCTGTCAGATTTAAGTGCCGTCATTTCCGATGTTTACGTAATCTGATTATACAAAAGTTCAGCTTATTTTGACGCCCAAAACGGTATTTAATTAGTTTATTTTACGATGGATGAATCAAAATTAGATTTCTTACAACTTTCGACATATTTACTACCCTAAGAAAGTACAAGGTGATCGCTAAAGGAACTTTTTGACGGTTTTATCATAACAAAGTAATTTATGGCTTTGAAGTTCGGAAAGGAATACGATAGGCCTTTAAAACTGTTTTCTGATTCTGTTTACGTAACATAAACGACAATTAAGCTCATTTAAGCTAGGCATAGAAGCCTCAATGGAGTTAAATGCGAAGCTTCTGATGGTAAAATCATAAACACAGGCCTAAATCCATACGGAGACTTCAATAATATGACTTTTTATAACTGAAACGAGGCGAAATTTATTTTTCTTTACTAAGAAACCCGAATCACGTTTTAAAAGGAAACGTAGACTGACAAAGACTCAAATATTCAAAGATTCTTAATTAAGAGACATTTTCTTATTGTTAAAATTATATGGGTGAACAAGTCTTTAGAGATTTTTTTCTATTATTTCTAGGCAATTATAATCGGAAATAGACAGGTTTTATAAAAATCAGGACTTATAATACTATTAGACATCCATATTAAATAACCTTCCTTGATCTTTATACAAAATTAATACTAAAAATAGACTTTTTAAACATAGCAGCCACTGCAGTAGACTTTGAGTTCATAATGATGAAAGATTTCATAATAATATTATATTCAGAATATTCACATGCAAATATGAAGCAATATTAGCATATTATATGTATATATAATGAGTTCTTACGTCATATAAAATTTATATAGTTGAATAAATATATATTTTTATCAATATGTATATTTGATGTAAAACAAGCTCTACGGCGTAGCGCCGTAGCGTCGTCGTGGCGAGTATATAACTGCGTTGTAGGACCCTTAAATTTCATAAGCTTCTAAGGCAGTTGTCATTAAATATTAATGAAGTTGGAAATATGACTAGCAATTGGTATTTTCATTAAATTAGTGATCGAAATGTGACTGTGATTCCTTAATTAGTATATTTTGGCAGATTTTGTATATTTCTAAGTTATTTAAATATTAATTATTTCCACTTCTGTTTATAACTTTAGATATTATTCTTCATAAGGAATCAACAGTTTTCGAATCACCCATAATCTCTTCAGCATGTTTCCTTGTGTATACGAATGATATAAAATAGAGATACAATTGATACTGTTCACGTAATGGTTGATTTAGCTTTTTTAACGTTCTATTTTATTATTATTAAGAATATCGTAGTCGGTGTACTGTAAAAGATGTTAAATTAAAATAATATTAAAAATTGACAATTTTCTTAGTAAAAGTTTCATAATGTAATTATTATATTATGTTCCATAACGTTTTGTCTTTGTTTGGGACTTTTGCTATAATCCACGTCTCCTCGACGAATAATAATCGGGGCTTAGCTAAGTTACATCCTACTTTAAATTCTCAAGTTTGAGACTGAGTTGATGGCGTTGACTAATTCACATTAAGAGCTTTTAATACTCTATTTGTTTAAAGAATATTAATATTTTTAAAATTATATAAAATACCTTACCAATTTCTCAGCAATTGTCTGTAGCATAGTTAATTTTCTATTCACACAAATCCAAGTACCATCTATGACTTAGCTGACAAAATATTGTAAAAATTTGTTCTTTCAGAACTCGAAATATCTTTCGTCTTTAATGTTTTTTTACTTTTATTATGAAAAATGGAATTCGATGCTTAATTGTTCTTCCGTGAAACCGGAAGATGAAAATGGCAAATATACAGGAATTCTTTTTTTAAAAAAGTTTTTATGTGGAAAGTTTTCAATTTGTACAATTGTTTTCGATTCGCGAATATCTCGCACTCCACGTCCAGTAAATATTGGCAATGAATTGCAACATTTTTTGAACGAAAATTTATTGAATGTACTCCATCAAGCTGATAAATCCTTCAAGTGTTCAGATCCAAAGAGAACTGCTGAATGTTATTTAAAAGTTACGCTTTTGTTCTTTTTCTTCAACATCGCGAAAATGGTTCAAGGATAACAATTATTTATAGCTTTCTTATTAATATTGAAAAAGATAATACATTAAAATATACACAAACGTGTTGGAAATATATCGGAATTGAGCAATCAATTAATTTATTGTTATTTTCTTTTGTCCTTAGATCCGCAACGCTTCTTAGAGAACTGAAAATTACTTTCATGTAAGTATTATATTATATTGTATTGATCTAAAAAGGTGGCAAGAACCTAAATGGAGCGCCATATAACATTATATCAGACAAGTTTTATGAAAAGGAACTGAATGAGGGATATTCACTTCCATATCTCAGATAGCTGAGGCTGTCTTCGGCTCAGTCACCTAGAAATATGCAAAATATAAAACCTCTTTTTACTAGACTTGAAAAAGGAAAACCTCTTTAGCGAGGTTACAAACCCGACGAGCGTGTTTAAAATATTCACGAACTTAAGGATTATTGCACGAAGCTCGCACACCGTATGTTTCCATTCATTAAATTCCATTCTTTTACACCAAAATTTAGAAAATATTTTTATGATGTAATCATGTCTGAAAATATTAAATTAAGTTTAGTTTCATTCAATAGCATAAGATAAATTAAGCGTTGCCACTTTGGAATTGGAAATTTTATTGTATATTTTATTATTTTGTAAATAATAATTAAGAATTATAAAGTGAACAATACCTTTTTAATTAAATTATTATAAATTATTATGACTTCCAAAAATATGTCATTAAATGCCTTCATCGATTATAGCTAAAAATCATCTCAATAAAAACAAAAACTTTCTCAGAATTAGTCAATTCCTTTAGGAGCTACGATGCGTCAGACAGATACACATACAACCAAAACTACAACATCCTTTTATAAACAGTTACGCTATATGACTTAACATAATACTTAAACCATACAGGCTGTTTGAGGACTGCTCCCGAAATTGAAGAGAGGTGATAGTACTAATGACACCTTTGATGAAGGGACGGAAATAAATCGATCCTGACTAAAACAAACATATTTTAAACACTTTATATTAGCATTATTTACGCCCCATCTTATAAGTACAGCTAAATGAAACGATACTTTCATAAAAATACATTACTTTACTAAAAAAGAAACCAGCAATGAAGCATGATAACAAAAACAGCTAGACTAACATTGTGGAGCGAAATAACGCTAATAAAACGTCTTAAAAATATGATTTTTTTAGTCAGGACCGAATTTTATTCCATCCCTTCATCAAAGGTGTCATTAGTACTATCACTTGACTTCGTTTTCAGGCGCAGTCCCCAAACAGCCTGTATAATCAATTACTTTTCAAAATATAGAAAGAACATATATTTTCCATTACGTTACACCGCATACAAGTTATTACGTCATAAGTTCATCTTTTATACGCGAGTAATAACTCATATGCAAAGTAATGAAATCCTTGTCACCAAGCTCTTGTTTTGTAATTAATTATAACCAAATTACACGAAGGTATACAGGCCATCATTAATTATGTGGAGTGAGTACTTAATGTAGTATTCACTAATATTAGTATTACGTAAATGTTACAGTGTTTCAACTATTATAATTATGAAGGTAAATTGCTTTTAGTTTATTAAAATCTAACGCGCACAGTTTTCGCTCTACATGTGATGGTCCTATAAGAGTGGCTTCAGACATTTTAATTTCAAGCGAATAAAAAACAGACATTTTATATATTCTTTTTATCCAATATACATTTGGATGCATGGAGAAAAATGTAATGTTGATCTTAAAAACAGATACTGCAATTAAATTTGTACGTACAGACTATAAAAACAAGCATGGATTTCATAAGTTTGTAACTAATAAACTAGTGTTTAATTATATTTTATAAAAAATATTATTAAACATTAGTTTAAATATGTCGAACTGTACATGATAGCTTTACGGAAATAAATGTCTACGATATTTCTATTACGATCATCACTGATTCTAAAAGGGTACCTACGTATTCAAAACAACGCGGGTGAAACCACGTGTACTGCTAGTATGTTAAATAAATTATTTCAGTTAGGTAAGGTTAGTAAACACGATATTAATCGTGTTTACTAACCTTACCTAATTAATTAATCCGAATGAAAAACTCTCACTTGCAATATTCTCAAATGAATTATTTGAAATTAAAATTTACAAAAACCTTTAAAAATAATGAGTATTTTTAGTTCTAAAGCATATAGCAACCTACATTCGTCCCTACTTATTCCCCTATAAAAATAAAAGCAAGAAAGTAGGCTAAGATCGGGCTTGTACCGAAGTTTTCAAGGTCACTCGCTTTGTTTTGCTTCTATCGCCAAAAGCTATGAAAACAAAGACATGCAGGTCAGTTAAAAAGCCTACACAGACCTTTTGTAGAGCATTCAATATGTGTTTCAACACTACGATATTTGCGTATTCGTACAGAGAAAAATGTTGAATCGCAAATTTTGATAAGGTATTACTATAGAAATCTTTTAAGTTATAGCATTCATAGAATCAGAAAATAATATAACGTAATTGCAAATTTGACGTATTGTTAAGAATATGTAAATTTTATTAATAAATAAATTATAATATAAGTAGATTAATATATAAATAATTAGAATTCTTTGTTTTATTACTCTATTGATCATCTAATGGAGACCTATATACAAACTTTATTTACATGACAATTAACTACATGTACAGAATGTTTGGGGACTGCTCCCGAAAACTAAGACAGGTGATAGTACGAATAACACCCGAATAACACCTTTGATGAAGGGACGGAATAAAATTCGATCCTGACTAAAAAAAAAAAATTAATAACGTTTTATTAGCGTTACTTCGCTCCATCATGTTAGTCCAGCTGTTTTTGTTATCATGCTTTATTGCTGGTTCTTTTATTTGAGTAAAGTAATGTATTTCTTATAAAACTATCTTTTCATTTAGCAGCACTGACAAGATGGAGCGTAAATAATGCTAATAAAAAAAGTTAAAAATATGTCTTTTGTTAGTCAGAATCGATTTTTTTTCCGTCCCTTCATTAAAAGCCGTCATTAGTACTATAACATGTACATATTCGTTTTCAGGAGTAGTCCCCAAACACCTGTATATATATATGTGTGTGTGTATAGATTAAAAGTAGATTTTAAGATATGAACATTTTTAGTAATAAGAGCTCGTTAAAAGTACTACGATCCTGACATTTTCCTAACAACTCCATTAATTACATAACTGTATACTCTAAACCTAACTTTAACCATTTCACTTCCATTTATCAACTCAGAGTTATACAAAGGATAGGCGAGGATGCTTTATGCCCTGTGTTAAGCTAGAACACTGAAGCTTCGGAATCAAATGTGCTTTTGTTCTACGCTTGATCTGAATCGCTCTCCTGAACAGAATGTGGGAGTAACATTGCATTGCAAATAGGAGATTATTTAAATTTCACTTCAGTTACACTACAAACGGTTTCTTTAGTTCTGATTTTGCCGATATACCTTAGACGCTTCTAATGAACATTTTTCTTATACTGTTATTGGCAGGTCAACTGAGCTTCTCTTGTTCATTGTTTAATGATGGCGATCTATTTATTTTTGTCGATTGAAGTCACAACCTGTATAACAGAATTTCAAGACGTTTCTTTTAACAGTGGTACGTGACTTGGACAGAAGATATTTTTAAAAAATGTCTTCACCCAATAAAGTACAAAAATTTGCGACTTGCGGTTACAAAATTATGGAATATAATAATGTTAAAATAGGTTGGAAATGACCTATAGACATTAGATCAAAAGCCCCTTCAAAAAGGTTTAAATTTAAAAATATACGAATGATAGTTTTCTGTAAATTGAAATTTGGATGATTACTGACTTCCAACATCCACATTAGCTAATGCGGTCTTGTGACCTAAAAAACCTAGAAATTTGTTTGAACCGCATTTTACAAAGGTTTAATACGATACGGATGTGCTTCCAAGTTGCACAAAGTAAGGCTGCTTTTGAAATTCTGCAAGCTGGTAAACCTCGTTACTCGAAGCGGAATATCATTGAAAATGCAAATATAAAACGTTTTTAACAAAATCTCAATTCATTTGAAGCGTTGTTGCAAACAGATCATAATTCATGTGAAAATTTTAATTGCAACATTAAATTTCCAAAAATATATATATTTATAATTATCTATACTTCTTCGGCATATAAACTTGAATTACAATAAATTTCAGACCTAAAATATTTTTTAAATAATTAAAAGAGTGTCTGAAATTTCTACTTCACATATATAGATTTGTTTCTATTATGTATTATACGAGTATTATATATAGTACACGATAGACAGGAGTAAATAAGATATTTAATTAACTAATTGTAACGAGCAAAATATTTGATATGTAATTTGGTTTATGAATTACCCTTAAAGTAACACAACTTCTCTAAGGTTACGAGTACTGAACAAAATATTAATTAAATAAGGCCGGGTCGTTTCAATTGGTCAGTCATCGGAATATGTAATGTTCATCAAATATTTACAGATAAATTTGTGGCAAATCGTGATCCAAATACCCAAGTTATATACGCTGATTTTGCTATGTATTTGTTCTTTATCATTCAACAACATACAAAACCCTGTCTCTTAACAAATCATCTATACAGGTTGTTTGGGGACTGCTCCCAAAAACGAAGACAGGTTATAGAACTTATAACACCTTTGTTGAAGGGACGGAATAAAATTCGATCCCGACTAAAAAAAAACCATATTTTTAAAACGTTTTATTAGCGTTATTTCGCTCCATCATGTTAGCTCAGCTGTTTTTGTTATCATGCTTCATTGCAGGTTTCTTTTTTAGTAATGTATTTTTATGAAAGTATCGTTTCATTTAGCTGTACTTATAAGATGGGGCGTAAATAATGCTAATAAAAAGTGTTGAAAATCTGGTTTTTTTTTAGTTATGGTCGAACTTTTTCCGTCCCTTTATCAAAGGTGTCATTAGTGCTATCTCCCAACTTCGTTTTCGGGAGCAGTCCGCAAACAACCTGTATTTATATATTGGTCGTTGATATCCGAGCTGTGGTTCACTTGAAGGTTGCTAAGCACTGCAGCCACGTAGCTTTTAATTATCCAATGATATGCTCTCGATCTATTTATTAATATATTAAGGGTCTGGAAATTCATAAACTGCCGAAACACAATTACAGCATTCACGACCTTTCCATCTCTGGGAGATGGTATGTGATTCAGAGAAAAATTAAATATAATTTTACAGATAGTATATTAAGTTACATACATTTGTAATTTAGTAAATGGCTCCATTCATTACATGATACTAGACAAGATATACATCAGATTTTATAGGAGTGAATTACTGTTAAAAAAGATCGTGATTAAGTTAGAATTTAGAATCTATACTAATATTATAAAGCTGAAGAGTTAGTTTGAAGGCGCTAATCTCAGGAACTGCTGGTTCGATTTGAAAAATTATTTTAGTCTTGGATAGTACATTTCTCGATGAAGTCTATTTGAAAAAAAATCGTATTATATTTATGGCAAAACGAAGTTTGCTGGGTCAGCTAGTTAATCGATAACATTTTTACAATTACATACAAAAACATCAATCTATTGTCTTTGCCAATGGCCTCTGCATTACGATACTTAAATCGAGTGGAACATAGAGATACGTACTTGTATCATTTGAACAAGAGAATCAAAAAGTCACTATAACAATAACTATTTCAGTTCTATTGAATTTTTATAGGTCAGGTTGCTACAGAAATCCAATTCTAAAGAAATTTTCTGACAATCAAATAAATAGAATCGTTGCGATATTTTCAAAAGAAAATGCTTAATTTTTAATAATGATAACTGCATTTTGAGTAGATGAACTTGAAACGTTGTTATATAAAAATGTTTTGAGTATTAGGTGACCTCTGCCACAAATTCTTTTGTATCATACTAGCGGTGATCCGCCGTTTCATCACCGTCAAAGCATATTTATAAATTATAGCATATATGTTACTCTGATATATGAGCCATATTTACGTAAAGTCTCATTAAAATCTGTAGAGTAGCTACCGTGGATAGAGCAACAAACAAAACAACATTAGTAAAGAAGTAAAAATTCCAAGTAAAAGTTATTATCAAGATTCTTAGAATACCTAGTAAGATCCTGTAAAATAAAATTGAATATTCAAAATTCATCCCAAGAAAACAAAAAATGATAAGTTGTTTTGTAAGGGCAAGAATAATTATCGACTTTCACTGTTAAAAAATATTAGCTATGTTATGAAATATCTTATTCAAACCTGACGTGGAAATTCTAACTTAAAATATAGTACCGAAACTCTTCGTACTATTAATCGCTAAAAAAATCTAACTTGAATAAATTTCATTATAAATTTAAAACTTATGTAAGAGAAAGCTATTATTGAATGTTTTTTTTATTATCCTACGTAAATTTTTACCATTTTTACACTTTAACACATCAAATTTAACTAACCCACATCTCACAATGCCCCATGTGCGAATTGTTCTTAAAAATGAATTTAAGGCTTCCGCTTCCCGTTTTATGAATTCTGAACATATTCCATTTGCAATTCTTCTTAATATTTTTCACAAAGGATGATTCTAATAAAGTCGAGAGATATCTTACGTGAGAGCAATTGTAACAATATGTTATATCGTGTGGTTTCGAATGCAATCTCAATAAATATTGACGCGACGTGGAGTGAAAGCTCAGTTGCAGCTGCAGTACCCCCTAGTGAGAGATTTAGAAGAAAAATGTTCGCTTTCAAATTGTTTGTTTAGAATTGGATGTCCTACAAATTGAAACAAAATATTTTACGACCGAACAGAATTATGTTATCCTTTCAGGTTTTATAATCTCAAACGTATAAAATAAAAATAGAATTTTGCATATACAGAGTGTTTAGAGACTGCTCCCGAAAACGAAGACAGGTGATAGTAATAATCACACCTTTCATGAAGGGACGGAACAGAAATCGATCCTGACTAAAAAAGACATATTTTAACAGTTTTCATTAGCATTACTTACGCTCCATCTTGTAAGTACAGCTAAATGAAACGATAGTTTCATAAAGAATACATTACTTTATTAAAAAAGAAATAAGGAAGGATGATAACAAAACCAGCTGTACTAACATGATGGAGCGAAAAAACGGTTTAAAAATATGATTTTTTTAGACAGGTTCGAATTTTATTCCGTCCCTTGATCAAGGGTGTTATTTGTACTATCACCTGTTTTCGTTTTCGGGAGCAAGCCCCAAACATTCTGTACAAAAC
Organism: Hebomoia glaucippe; assembly: GCA_025727935.1. NCBI lineage: Eukaryota > Metazoa > Arthropoda > Insecta > Lepidoptera > Pieridae > Hebomoia > Hebomoia glaucippe. Next base: position 548 of record JAOSYY010024993.1, on the reverse strand, counting down.
GTAACTTTAGTTCATGATATTCAGATTTGTAAGGAAAGCTACTTCCAAGGATCATGCTGATGTGTATTCGTATTTTCCCTTGCAGGAACTCATATTGTTATTATGCCCTACAAATCCTGGGTCGTGAATTAAAATACCGAAGAATAACCAAGACTGCTTCAATTGATATTCATGAACGAACGGACCGTAAAAAGTAATATCGAATTATCCCCTAAAATGACAATTCTCATCTCGTTCGTATAACTTGAAAAGTATACTCATTTTGTACGAGAATCTATGACTTGGAATCTTATTGATTTCATTGAATTATTCATATAGGTTCGTATATAAAATTTTTAATACATAACACAGTATACGTCTAATAAGTTTTGTATTATCTTAATATATATAAATCTCGTGTCACAATGTTTGTCCTCAATGGACTCCTAAACCACTTAATTATAATAAAATTCGCACACCACGTGCAGTTCAATCCAACTTGAGAGATAGGATAGTTTATTTATCAATTTATAGTCGCAATATTATTTAATTTGTATATTTGAGAGTCA
>JAOSYY010024987.1:0-10807 GCA_025727935.1 Hebomoia glaucippe | reverse complement strand
ATATTGCGACTATAAATCGATAAATAAACTATCCTATCTCTTAAGTTGGAGCGTAGCACTCATTTTAAAGAAAAAAACGTTAAAATCGGTGCAGTACTTTCGGAGTTCATCCCGGACAAACAACGAGACACGTAATTTATATATATTAAGATTTGTGTGTATGTTAAAGATACTATATAGCCAAATCCAAAGGCGGGTGTTAGTAATACTAAAATTCTTATGCGACAGACTTCCGCGTTTATTCAATTAAAAAAAAATGTAGAAATGTATAATGATATCGACTACCGCTGTGTGAAATATCTGTATAGGTCTTTAAATCTTGTATTCAAATTGAAACTATGCAAAATTTCACTAAAACAGCTTTCCCAGATCATCTGATCAATTTGGGAATCTCTTACTGTAAACATTTACAAATACGGATTTATTTCAAAAATTAAAACATTGATCAGTAAAACGGACACAGATATATGTCCCGATCATATTCTACTGGACATAGGCATCCATTTTTGTAGCCGAAAAACAAAAATCAATTTTGAATGTCGCGTTGCTGTCCGTCCCAATGATCGTGCTACTAATTGCTTACAATTACACGAAGGTTATAGACGTATAAAAAATAATGCTTGTCTGTTATTTCTGTGGCAATTAATTGAACTCACTTTTTAACCTGAATTATCTCAAGCGTTTAACCATGTTTAAATTGATGTTAAGTTAGAACGTGGCCCATGCGCACGCTATGGCTATGAGCCTATTCACATTACGTTTTTAATATATTTATATTCATTATAAAAACATTTTAAAATGACATCTACTATAAAACTACAACCTATAAACATTTTTATTACGGCACGGATATTAATAACTAGGTAAGAACCATCTCGCTCGAGTCTGATTATAAAAAAGCTTTTGTTTAGAATCTACGGTGTCATACATAGACAGAAGAACACATAAAACATAATAATACCCTGCTTTAAAAGGGGTAATGTATACTTGATTTTTTCTAGTAAGCGTGCACTGGCCACATCTGAAACTATGTCGAATATCGACAGATACTCAGTCTCGAGCCCGATTTTGCTGAGAACTAATACTGTGTTCCATTTTTGAAATATCAATACTCTTAGCTAGAAATCGAAGTTATTAATTAAAAACATACCGTAACGAATTCTGATTATATATAAGGCGAACTTAAAGAAAATTTTAATATATTCTGTACATTGAACTGACGATACAATTATCTTTAACTACAAACTAAACTTATAAAGATGAAGAGTTCCTTTGTTTGAACGCGCTAATCTCAGGAACCGCTGGTCTGATTTCAAAATTCTTTCGGTGTTGCATAGTAAATTTATCAAACAAGGCATTATTATATTTTCAAAAAATTAGGGATCCTTACTAAAAGTTAAAATATTTTTAGTCGTTCTTTACCTTATGTAATGAAACAGTTCCATCATGATTCAAGTCATAAATAGAATGACCGCTTATAAAATCTAACACTACAGCCGAGTGAAAGTGTCGAAGACTTCCGTGAATTGCACGCTCTACATAACATTGTATATAAACTCTGCTACAATTACTGTTTAACCATAGACTATGGAAGAAATGGTAATCTGTCTCCACTGGTTTAACCCGCGACTTCTTTGTAGCGAAGTCTTATCTAGAACTGTCTATGGTGTCTTAGTCTATAACAAAATTCATTACAAACGGTTTAGAAGTTACATGTAAGCGTAACAAACAAGTACATGAAAATTTCGTTAAGTTATATGAATAATTTACTGAGGCTGCTGTGATGGACAGATCTGTGTTTGTTTAGTGGTCATTTCTGTTTTCTTTTTGTATCGTACAACTTTTAACTTATTGTTGAATCTGAAGTGTCCTTTGTATTATTGTGTTTGTGACGATAAGTTGTAAAATTTAATTGTTATATTAATTATATTTTAACGCGAAGTACGTGATTAAGCATATAAGGCTCATATTTATACAGATCGGGGGAAAGAATATCTAATATATAAAATTCTCGTGACACAATGTTTGTTCCTATACACCTCCGAAACGGCTCGACCGATTCTTATGAAATATTATATGCATATTCAGTAAGTCTTACAATCGGCTACTATCTATTTTTCATCCCCCTAAATAATAAAGGTTGTCCACCCCTAACAATTACTTTTTATTTTTTAAACAAGGCTTTTTTTTTCAATTACAGATACGTATTAGATACATAATGATCAATAATTATACAGGATGTTTGGGGACTGCTCCCGAACACGAAGACGGGTGATAGTAGTTTGCCTTTAATGAAGGGACGGAAAAATTCGACCCTGACTAAAAAAGACATATTTTTAACACTTTTTATTAGCATTATTTACGCTCCATATTGTAAGTACAGAAACAAATGAAACGATAGTTTCAAAAAAAACATTACATTACTAAAAAAAAAGAACAAGCAATGAGGCATGATAACATAAACGGCTAGACTAACATGATGGAGCGAAATAATGTTAATAAAACGTTTTAAAAATATGATTATTTTAGTCAGGATCGAATTTTATTCCGTCCCTTCATCAAACGTGTCATAAGTACTAACACCTGCCTTCGTTTTCGAGAGCACTCTCCAAACAGCCTGTATAATACCAATTTATTAAGGTGTAACAAATTATCCTTTATCACGTTGACGTGTTCTAAGCAATTTGTCTTCACATAAATGACCATTCATCAACTGTTATAAATTAATCCAGAGCATATTAATAGATTTTATAATGTGATTATTTCCGTTTTGTAATATTATCCGATTCGGCGGATCAATTTACATGGTTATAAAAATATATTTTCATCATACTTTCTGTACAACATTGAAATTGAAATGGTGTGTTTGTACTCAATAAGTTTCTCTTACAGTAAAAATTGGTTTACATTGTATATTCTACTAGCTTCTGCCAGCGGCTTCGCTGGCGTTCATTTCGATTTTGACACCTTGGGTTACATTATTGGACTTTTAGTAATCATTCCTAATTTTTTGAAAATATAATATAGTCTTCTTTGATAAATATACTATCCGACGTTGAAAGAAAATTCAAATCGGACCAACAGTTCCTGAGATTAGCGCGTTTAAACAAACAAACTTATCTGCTATATAACATTAGTATACATGTTTCAGTTATAAATATAATATACTTTCACACGCATTAAGAAACCAGCTGTCATTTTGATATTACAAGCAGATATCAATTTATTTTATATGTAAAGAACAGATAAAAGTATTCAAATATTTGGATTTCAACATTCAGGAATATCGAAATATCGTTTTCTACTGACCGTACATAGATGGAAATGGTCATAAGTTTCGAAATTAGTCTTTAAATAGTTGAAACAAGAAGTGAACGGATTATGTTCAACCCAGTCGATAGCATTTTTTTATACGACAGGAAGGCAAACGAGCATACAGTTAACTTATATTAAGCGATTTTTGTCGCCCATGGACACCGCCAAGATCAGTAGATCTAGAAGATGCGTTGCCAACTTTAAGACTTTATTTATTTTTATTTCGAGTATTCGGAAATTTATAGCCTGAAATCGAAATGCGCTCGCTTCACTTTTCCATCTATGAACGGTGGTACGTGACCCGGACGGAACTTATAAATTATTAGGAGTTCCTCCCACCACATTAAATACTCGAAATGCCTGTGTTCTTGACACTCGTTCGGCCACAGGCAGCCCGTACCCGAGGCAGAATTTCTCCGGGATTCGAACCCGGTGCTCTGACGTCGCGGTTGCTTTACACAACCGCTTGGCTAACGAGCCTTCAAAAGAACTTCGTACAAGTCAGTCTTAAAATAAGAAAAAAATTATTTCGAGTCATGAGAAATATTTCTATTCTGCGAATAAAGACACTTAAATTTAAATGATCAGAGTTTCGGCCTTCAAATGAGGCCATCTCTGTTTTTCCTATTCTCTATTGATACAATGTTGTTAATCACGAGCAATTTCGCGTCACGGTTCTGAATTATTGGTTTAATGGTTTGAATGAACTATCAATTTACAAGGATATAGGAGTAATTTTTTTTATGCCATTGGAAGGCAAACGGGCATGCACTTCAGTTATATTAAGCGATTTCTGTCGCCTATAAACACCGCCAAGATCAGTAGATCTAGAAGACGCGTTGTCAACTTTAAGACTATTTATTTTTATTTCGAGTATTCGGAAATCGAACTAAAATCGAAACGCGCACATCACTTCACAACTTTTCCATCAATGAACGGTGGTACGTGACCCGGACGGAACTTATAAATTATTAGGAGTGCCTCCCACCACATTTAATACTCGAAATGTCTGTGTTTTTGACACAACGCTACTGCGTTCCGACCGGGACTTGAACCCGGAGCGCTAGGCCGCGATTGTTTTACCCAACCACCAGGCTGCAAAGCCCTCAGAAACAATGTTACTTTAATTTTATTAATTATATTTATTTGTGTAGATATTTTATTTGAACAAAGTCGGGGCGATTGCTGGTTTATTTAAATATCTTATTCATGCGGTTGTCAACTACGCTTCGTTTCACTCTGACCGCAAACTCTACCTTCGTTTATACTCATTGTCACAAGTCTTGAATTTGCTTGACCGACAAAGTACAATATTTATCATTGAACATTACTGAAACACTTGAGATGGCTAGGAAGTGAGATTGATAAAGATTGATAATCAAGGCTATTTTTAAAAATTATTTATGTATTTTTAGGGTATTATTCACAATTGCATCATTTTGATATGAATCAGATGTTGATTCATATTAATTGTATTGATAGAGATACCCGTGGAATTTTTTTAACTGTTAAAGTGTTAATCTGCTAAACGGATGGAGCGATTTTGATGGGTTTTTAATGTGATTGTTTACATAATCTTCTTGGCTATAATCTGTTTATTACCAGACAAATACCATGATTATAATATAACACTATTTCCTTTGGTCATCGTATCACGAGTGAACATAGGTAACTATTTCGCTAATTAATTTCTTGTTATATTTATTATTGCCAAAAGTAAGTACTTATAAAAGAAAAATTAAATAGTTGAGCGGATAATTAGAAAATATGAATAAAATTTATAAGTTTAATTTGACATAACTGAGATTTGCTTGACATAATTGTCATTAATCATACCAATTCGAATCCATATTTACAGTATGTACATAGAATGTGTAAAAAATTATTATAGGAGAGAATTTTCACCCGTGTGAGTTTTGTAATCAGAGCCGTAAACCATTTAACCATTTCAAGCTTAACGTTATTATAAATTGTACTAGATATATGAAAAACACACCTTCCAACATCTGTCACACGTCCAATTATACCAAGAAAATAGGGTTTGTGCCTTGTAAAATATCACTCAAGAAATAATTATGTTTTATAACTTAACATAGCACGATAACTTAAAATACTTAATTCATTCTTATAACTATAAACTTAAGGTTTATTTTAGAATGTTCGAATCGTTGTAAACTAAACTGCAATCGCTCTACTAGGTAAGGCTAATTGGCTAGATAACTATTTATGTGAATATAAATATCGTAATTCTAGTTCATATAAGATTAATATGCTTTTACAAGGTGCAGCGATAGTCATGATTCAGACATTTCCGGAGACATTTTCCAAGAACAAGTTATCTAGGTTTCAAATTTATAAAGTCTGATGAAAAACAAAAATTATAAAAAATGACCTCATTAATATTACAAGTGTAAATTGTCAATCGATTCGACACAGACTTACAGCGAAGCATGCGAAAATTAAGGCTGTTTAACGACTTGGCGACATTGTTCGTAAGACGTGTTAGTACAATGGTTTGTACAATCTACGTGGCATAAGTTAATTAACTCCTAGAATTCTATGTATCACTAGCATTTGCACGTGGCTTCTCTCGTGTTTATCTTGATTTTGTTCACTACTAGTAATCTGTATATATATACTGTCCAAATAAATTATATGCATAGAAAAATAAGAAATCTTTAAATGAGGATAACTTTTTTCCTAACATCGGAATTGAATTAAACAAATACTTTGTTATGCTTTAGTATACGTTTAATCTTCTGAGAATAAGTTAGGTACTTTCGGAGATAAGCCTGAACATACAGATAAACATACAATAAAAATTCATTGAATGTCCAAACAGAAACCGATTGATTTATGATATATAATCTAGCGATCTTCTGCGCTTTTACTAGCAATAATTCTGTGTATACATTATTTTTTGTCAAAACAAGTTTATGGATAAAAATGGTCAGTAAACCTGAGCGATAGAAAATCAGATATATAAAACTTGTGTGAAACTATATTCTTCTAAAAATAAAATAGCCTACATTATTAGCTATCTACAAAAAATCCCGTCCAAATCTCTTTGACAGATAAAATAAAAAGATTTCTATAAGCCTTTTTACATGATGTCATGTATCATAATAGAAGGCTCTTCAGATAACGTCAAAAAAAATCACAGTCCGTTTTTTTAAAAATACATATTTCAATTTGGTTTATACGTTCATGTATTGATAGCAAATTGCAAAACAGGATAACAGTTGAACAATAATGCATCATAAATTAAGTATTATCGATGATTACTTCCTTATATAAACGATAAGATTCTTTAACAAAAAAAAAAAAAAACAGAAATATTATTTACAAAATAACGTTTAGAAAATTTTAATTCTTGACAATGATGGAAACATCAAATATTTGTGAAATCTTTGCGAGTGAAGATGATGGATCCTCGACACTATCAGCCGATAAGCTTCTGTGACGTGATATGTGAACAATACTTGCAAATATTTTGTTACTAACCACTTGGGAAATATTTACTTTATTCTCATAATATCACATTTATTTACGTCGTGTAAAGAAATTAACTTTGACGTATGTAATGATGAATCAATGATGTATTAAATTTGTCAGGACTCGTGGTTTCACCCGTGTCACAATTTCTTTATAAATTATAGCCTATGTCTTATTCTGATGTATAAGCTATAATTCATAGATTCATTTAAAACCATTCAGTAGTTTTTGTAAAGAGTAACAAATATCCATACGAACTCACAAACTTAGCGTTTATAATATTAGTAATGATTGCCTGATATCTGTATTGGTAATGAATTTCAACTTTAGGTTTCAAAGAAAATTAAAGTATTAAACTTAATATCTACAATATTAAAAAGCTTTATAAACTTTTAAATTAAGAATAGATATCACTAGTTTTTGTCCACGATTTTCTTCACGTTCGCTCTAGTTGTTAATCATATTATTTCTGGATGAATTCTTTTAATGTACACGATAGTTTTAGAAACAGCAATTGATGGGAGTTAGTTTTTAATATACTTTTAAAATTGGAAGTTGTATGATACTTAATTAGATATATTAACAAAATTGATTAATCGTTTATAGATAGCCTTAAACGTACCGTCAAGGGCGTTGCGTAAAGAATCGGCCGTGATATCGTAATGGTCGATGGCCTTTGACATACGAAAAAGGAAATCGTTTTGAAACGATAAATCGATGCGAAATTTTCTCGGAAGTCATACATAATATTGTATCTTCCAAAAAAGTCATCGCACATTTAATCGAAAATCCTCCATACATGTATTTTTGAATGCCTTGTTAATAATTACATCCAAAACTTTATCTTTAGAATTATCTAAAAGTATTAAGTCTGAATTTTTTATTATCATAGATAGTCCTAATTCGATTATAATTTGTGTATGAAGTAACGGAGTAATCGTGTCAGTAGCGCGTGAGTTTTCAATATGATTAAAAGAACTTTAGTTTTTCTAGTTATCGCTGCAATAAACTTCGCAGAATCTGCGAGAATATTAGGTGTTTTTCCGACACCATCTATAAGCCATCAGGTTGTATTCCGACCTTTGATGCATGCACTTGCAGAACGTGGTCATGAAGTGGTTGTTATAACTCCCGATCCCGCGTTCCCAAAAGGTAAAACTCCAACTAATTTAACTGAAATCGATGTCCATGATATATCATATGCTCACATAAGTACATTGCTGTCTTTAAAAAGAGGAAACAAAGATGACGCCATAGAACAATTCGAAAACATTCTGAAGGGTATGCCAGTGATATTAGAAGATCAATTAAAATCACCGGAAGTGCAAAAGATTTTGAAGGATGAAGTCAATTCTTTTGATTTGGTATTCTTAGAATCTTGCGTCAGAGCAGCACTGGGACTGAGTCATCTTATTAAGGCGCCCGTAATCCAAATAAGTTCGTTGGGAATTACAGCGCCTCAGTATGCACTAGCAGGTGCACCAATACAACCGTTTATCTATCCAACACCACTTCAACACCGCTTGTACAATTTATCCTTGATGGAGAAAATTACAGAAATCATGACATATATGGCTATTGTCCGCAATATTTATAAAACTGAATATCTTGACTATAAAGTTATATATAAGTATTTTGGTGAAGATGCTCCGATTATTGAAGATCTTTTTGCGAACACAAAAATGATATTTGTCAATGAACATCCGCTTTGGGCTGATAATCGACCTGTGCCTCCCAATATACTCTACATTGGAGGTATACACGAAATCCCGGATAAACCATTGCCAAATGTAAGATAAATGAGTAAAATTATAAATTTAGGAATTAACATGATCCTAATAAATTTATTTTTCTAGACTCTTAAAACGTATTTGGATTCATCAAAAACTGGTGTCATTTATGTCAGTTTCGGTACGAATGTGAAAGCTAGTATGCTCTGTCAAGAACGAGTAAAAATTTTGGTAGACGTAATGTCAAAATTACCTTATGACGTTCTATGGAAGTGGGATAACGAGACATTAATCAATCAATCGGATAATATAAAAGTTTCTAAATGGTTTCCACAAGCGGACTTACTAAGTTAGTATCACTTCAAACTATATTCTTGGTATAATTTGAAATGCTAAAACTTACATTAAAAAAGATATGTTTTTTATGGGGCTTAAAACGTTGAAATATGAATTTCTGTTTCAGAACATCCCAATGTTAAATTATTTGTAACACAAGGTGGGTTACAATCAACTGACGAAGCGATAAATGGTGGCGTACCACTTGTAGGTATTCCCATGTTAGCTGACCAATGGTACAATGTTGAGAAATACGTTCATCACAAGATAGGTGTCCAAGTAGATTTTCCAACACTTACTGCAGAAAAATTTAAAAATGCTATTGAAACAGTGATTAATGATCCGAGGTACGTAATTGATATTTTAGTATTATCTGTGAAGACCTAAAGAGATGATATTTAAAATAGATGAATCAAAGAATTCAACATTCCTACAGCTAGTATGGGATATGTCGAGGAAATTTTAGAGTCAAACCAGAACTTAAAACAATTAATGACATGAAATATCTAACATATTTTAAGAAGCTACAAGATTTTTATAAATATGGGCTTGTCTTTTTCAGTTACAAGCAAAATATTAATCGTCTTCGATCTGTGATGAGGGAACATCCAGTTAAACCTTTGGATCTGGCGGTTTTCTGGACGGAACACATTATAAAATACGGTGGTGACCATTTACAACCTCCTAATTTCGGGATGTACGGCTTCTATGAGTACTACGAAGGACCACTCGTTCTAATGATTCTATCAATTGTTTTCACAGTTATCTCTATTTTTGTTTTCACTTTACATTTGCTATGGAAATTGGTAAAACGAAGAATTTTCAAGTATAAAACGGAGTAGAATAAAATAGATAAACAGTTTACTATGGGATTTGCCGAGCTGGTTTTCCCCCTAATCTAAAGAGGTCTTTCATAGTTTTCAATAAAACATTTATAGATAAGTTTAAGATAAGAATGAAATACTAACTTTTACGTATAAAGAAAAGTGGAACACATGTAGTTTTATTTGACATGTTTAAAAATGAATTCATTATTAATATATATTTCCATAGCGTAAATCAGTTTTTATGTGATTAAAAATATTATTTTATTATTAATTGATATGATAATTGATAATTGTTTTTATCATTCATTATCATTTCTACAGTTCGATCTATCACGCAAAAAGTTACGCTAATGGAGTGAACTACTGTTTTAAAACGTACGTAAACGAAGGAAAAGAGGTTTCTTGCGTTTTTTTTTCCAGAAATCCTTGTCTAAATTATATTTATATATATATCTAAGATTTTTTTTTGGCCACGTTTCACCCGAAGAAAAGTTAAAATGTATCTATATTATCTTCTCTCATTACAGTCACAGGCAATTTTTTTATTATTATAAATAATAATTGTATTTCTTCGTATTAGGAAGTGTAATAACCATTCCCAGCGATTTAGCCAAGAATCTGTAACAAACAATCAAAATCACTTTACAAATTCCTATAATAATATAATCTATGCATATTGTTGAAAGGAGACACAGAATTGTGTCTAGCTGTAGTTTATCGAAAAATGACTTTTTCCTTTTTATTTAATTGAATCGAGATAATATATTTGTTGGCCCATTCTCATGGGTCAGTTGTGACATATTACGTGTATAAAGCATGATGCAGTGAATACTAATTCAAAGTATGTAACATACTCAGGGTTTAAATAATAAACACATTTGCTGGCGAATTCTAAGAGGTTTATAAGAACATAGTTATTATGAGATTTTTATAATATACTAGCTGACCCAGTAAACGTCGTTTTGCCACATAAATATATTGCGATTACAAAATAGAGTTTGATTTGAAATTTTGGGGTTCGATGTATTTTTAAATCTAATATATAAAATTCTCGTGTCACGGTGTTCGAACTTGAACTCCTCCGAAACGGCTCGACCGAACCTT
>JAOSYY010024986.1:0-10807 GCA_025727935.1 Hebomoia glaucippe | reverse complement strand
CTTACGCCTCACATCCCAGAACTGGGATATCGTCAGGGACCAGTAGAACGCCGAAGATATCATATAATACCACCAGACGTCATTGGTAAGACCCTGGAAACAGCAAAAACTTAGCAAACTTAATCATTTCTTCTCCACAAGGAAATGCATAACGAAGCTTACAAATTTAATAAAAAAGAACATTTATTTTTCAATAACAATTATTTTTTATCGTAACCTTTTTAAAATACACGTTTATTTTAATTAATGTAATCTAAATTATTTTGTCTCATATTTAATTACCATATTTAGAGTAAACACATATGGCATCTGATGTCATAACGACATTTTGAATATTACAGTGTTATAATTTAGATCCGAACTGAAAAATGTATACAACCAAAACTCCATAGTGTCCGAACGAATTTAAATTCAGTTTTGATGACGAACGATCCTTTTTTAGATTATCTATATATTATATTTATGTGGCAAAATATAATGAACCGAAAATGGATATTGAGGTTTAGTAGAATTAAAATGTATGTATTGCAATATTTAATAGCAAAATTTATCTATACATTTCTATAAATAAGATTTGACTGTTTGGATTAACTACGGTGTTTCTAAATTCAATGCATAACAGCCCAATAGTAAGTAACTATGTTAAATTTAAGTATCGTGTTTCAAATAAATTTGCATTTACAAGTAGTTTTAATATTTGATAGTTTCTTTTTTAAATTTGGAATATACAATATGCATAGGTTGGTTTTTTATGCGATAGGAAGGCAAACGAGCGTACAGTTAGTTCACTAATAATAAGCGATTTCTGTCGCCCATGGACACCTCGAAGATCAGTAGATCTAGAAGACGCGTTGCCAACCTTAAGGCCTTATTTTATTTTCATTTTGAGTAAGCAGGTTGTCCTGAGTTATAAGCTCAGTACTAACAAAGCTAACCATGTCTGAAGCGTTCTTAAGTCCTTTAAATTTCATCCGCGAAAAACCGAATAGTTGTCTAGTATGAGACGCACAGTTAAACGCAGTTTTACGAGCTATATACAAGAATTGCTCGTACGAATAACATTGTTATTGATATTACAAAATCGTCAACCTACTTTCGTGGTGTCAAACCTAAAATATCACGCGTACACGATTTAGCAGGGAGTCCCTCGAGTCCACTTTTGTTTATTCCGACCTATATTACTAGACTAGCGATTCATCCAGACTTCGCACGAACGCAGCGTAGCGATAACAGACGAGAGTCGACTACATCAGACTTACTATGATATTGAAAAACAACCGGAGTTCACAAAAAAATAAATAAACTGTCGAGTGGAGGCTTAAGTATATAGCTATGAAGCATGTCTATAAAATAATTGAAACCAAAAAAATCGCATCAAAATCGGCCTATTCGATTAGGAGCTACGATGACAGAGTCAGATTGCACATCTAATTAAATCAGATTGCACATCTAATTAAATCATATCGCAACTAAAAAAAAAAAAACAAAAAGAAAATTCTACATTTTTATCAGAATAGTTTGAGTTTTTAGCCTAGACGATGTGATATGTATAGTTAACAATTTTCTCGTCAAATTTATCTCGTGATTAGGGCCGCAAAAAGTGATATACTTTTTTTTTATACGTCGCGTTTTTAGCCAGGTGGCTATTAAAACTAACTGGATGTATGATATACTAGATTAGGATGCCTTTGTCTTTGCTGGTTAGTTCTCGCAACTCTTTCAGATATGATATATCGTTAAATTTTTTACAGTTTATGGTACTTAAAAGTATTCATTATCTCGTTCCGTGCTCAAGAGAATTGTATCTTAGATATTTCCATAATATATACTTTGCTATTGTTTTTTATCAACGTCTCGAAACATCAACGTTACTATGGCATTTATAGAACAATGGCGGCCATAAAATAAAAGTTTATTTGATATTATAAGCGAAGGCTTGAACGATTTTTTATGACATTGACAGATGAAGCTACACTCGACGGCTGGCAATCGTTGGACGCCATTAATGACCCATCCATACATTTAAATAGAATTGAAGTGTGTCTGTAATATTAAAATGACTGTTTTCTATATAAATACGAAAGCATTTAAGCTACGTGTAACAGGGAAACACTTCTTTTTTCTCTGTCTGTTTGTTCTAGCGAATCTCCGTAACAGCTGGACCGATTTTGATGTCACTTTTACCGGCAGACAGCTAATGATGTAAGGAGTATCTTAGGTTACTCGAGAATCATCATTATCTTTAATAGGCGGGCAAAACTTGTATTTAGTACAATTTCTTAGAGACAGTAACGGAACATTTGACGATTCACAGCAACTAAGTACCGAGCGAAAATCTAGTTAAAAGTAACAGTGTAGAGTACAATAATAATCTATTACAGTTATGCCGCCTTTCACCTGAACAGTCCGTCAATAGTGAGACTTGTGTGAAAATTTGCAAAACAGACGTCTACTTCACGAAAATACCTACTTTCATACTAACTATATCTGTACTAATATTATAAAGCTGAAGAGTTTGTTTGTTTGTACCCGCTAATCTCAGGAACCGCTGGCCCATTTTAAAAATTCTTTCAGTGTTGGATAGGACATCTATCGAGGAGGGCTATAAGTGTTTCGTTTAAAAAAATGGGGATTTGTTCTCAAAATGCAATTAAAATAAAATCAATGGCTGTTTTGTTTGCCCTGTTTTCCTAAATTGATCAGATTGTAATGTTTATATATAAAAACAATAGTCACTATATCATGCGATTGTAGTTTTAACAAAAATATAACTTTTTTTCGTAGACTTGTTTGTTTTTTTTTTTGTTAAAGTCAAAAATTGCTTAGCTAATTGTAAAATTCTTGCAATTTTTTTTATTAACAAATTAGGTCCTTACAATATTTTAACAGATCAGCCCAAGGTATCAAAAAACCGTCTATAAATGTAATCATTTCATTACAAATAAATACTTAAATAACTACAAAAAAACGTAAGTTTTATTTTATATATAATTTTGATCCTGAGTGGTTAAGCCGGGAAAAACCACTAGTTTAAAATAAATAAATAATTTTGTATTTTCCTTCTAATATATATTCATACAATAAAGCTGACGGTTTATACATTTCATATTTGATATTACAAAAATTAAAAATTTCAACATAACGTAAGTCATCAAACCGTAATAATTTATTAATTATTAATAATTATTGCTGTAAACGTTTTCCGTAATATTTTAGAACGTCATTTTAATGAGCCCTAAATTGTATAGTTCAGAGGAAAATATAACATATCACAATTTATTTAAATATCCAGTCTTTAATAGTTCTTTTTCTATACGACAGGAAGGCAAACGAGCATACAGTGCACCTCTACTAAGCGATTCCTGTCGCCTATGAACACCTAGAACAGTAGATCTAAGAGACGTTCTGCTGTCGGCTTATTTTTTTTAATTTGATTCGGAAAATCATAGACTCAAATCTAAACGCGCACAGCACTTCACTAGTTTTCCCTGACCTGCACGAAACTTCTAAATAATTAGAAGTTCCTCCCAACACATTTAAAGAGTTAATAGTTATGAAAATTACTGTAATGGTGATGATCATAAAGATATAACGACAAAAAACGTCTGTCAGTCAAAAAGCCATCAAAATCGCTCCAGCTATTTCGTAGAGTTACCGGCACACACATAAAAATTGACTTGTTTTATTGATAAGAAGTAAATTTTGTTTTATTGAACAATTCAACGTTTTCTGCTTATGCAATTTTAATAAAAAGCTTTAAAATTTTTAAAGTATACTTCCGTTCTTGGGGTACCAATTTAACGTAAGCCTCAAATATGTCAAACACGACCCTGTCAATGCCAATACTTAATATGTTAACAATAAGTTTGTATTATATGCAAATATATCTGTGTTTGTTTGTCTGTTGCATATTAACTTATACAAAATTCAATATTTAATTTTTACAAGCAAACAACGCTCTGTACTTTTAAACTCATCCAAACCGTTAGAGTCGTTTTTGAGATTATACAGAATGTTTGGAGACTACTCCCGAAAACGAAGATAGTTGATAGTACTAATGACATCTTTGATGAAGAGACGGAATAAAATTCGATCCTAACTAAAACAAAATATTTTTTAAAGTTTTATTAGCGTTATTTCGCTCCATCATGTTAGTCCAGCTGTTTTCGTTATCATTCTTCATTGATGTGTCTCTTTTTTTAGTAAAGTAATGTATTTTTTATGAAACGATCGTTTCATTTAGCTGTACTTACAAGATGGAGCGTAAATAATGCTAATAAAAAATCGTTAAAATATGTCTTTCTATAGTCAGGATAGATTTTTTTCCGTGCCTTCATCAAAGGTGTCAGTACTATCCATCTTCGTTTTCGGGAGCAGTCCCCAAACACCCTATATATAAGTATAGCTCCTTTAAACTTATAGGAATCTGAATTCGACCTTCAGACGTCTACAAACATTTCAATTGATATATCAGTAACAATCGTACTGCATTATACGGGCCAAAATATGAATATTCATATTTAATATCTTGAGAATTATACTGACATTTTTTTTCAATATTTAATTATAATCTTATCGAACAGAAACTAAGAAATACATTCTTGACTTGCGCAAAGGCAATAAATAATCATGAGGTTTTTAATTGCTTGAGACGGGTTTTACATTTGTCGACTTGTAGTCTGAAAGTATATTTTCACGTTTCCTACGATAATCCACTAGAAGGAAGCGATTCCTGTCGCCCATGGACACCTCCAAGACCAGTAGATCTAGGAGACGCGTTGACCTTCAAGACTTTCGCCATATAACTCGAGCCGGTTTGCTGTCGGCCTTATTTTTTTTATGTCGAGTTATGGGAATTTCATAGACTGAAATCAAATCGTGCATAGTACTTCAAGACTTTTCTATCTACGGTGGTAACTAACCCGGACGGAATTGATAAGTAAGAATTCCTCCCACCACATTTAATACTCGAAATGCGTGCGTTTTTGACACTCGTCCGGCTACGGGCAGCCCGTACCGTATATTGTTTTTATATGCAACTGGGTTCTGACCGGGACTCGAACCCGGTGCTCTGGCGTCGCGGTTGTTTTATCCGACCGCTAGGCTACAGAGCCTTCATACATGTGTGTACATTTTGGTGTTACAACCTAGTCGTAATATGTTTTAAACTACTCAAGCGGTAACTTGCAGTTAATTGTAAGTATTGTCTGATAGTCGGAAAACATTACAGCACGCATAAACAGTTTTAAGTATTGGAAAATTATATATATTTCTGTCGTTTTCTCCTTGAACAAACCTAATCTATGCAGATAAATAAAATTGGAGCATCTGTTTGCGATATTAAAATAACCGCTTCTAAATATATACACAGTACATGTATCAAAATAACATTTTTTACGCATTTGTCGGTCTCTTTGTTCCGGTTAAACTCTGAAACGGTTAGATCGATTTTGACGGGACTTTCAGACAACTGATGTAATAACGAGTAACTTATGCGACATGTTTTAGAAATTATATTTAATTTTATATATGAGAATAATATTTAAAAAATGCGCACGGACGTACTCGTACGCACGGCTAGTATTAAATAGTTTAACACAAGTCGTAGTAGGCATAGTAGACTAATGAGAGGTAATCGACCCAAATGGACTGTGACTCACAGTTTCTTGATGTAAGGTCAAGTCTAGAACGGTTCAAGGCGACAATTTTCACGAAAACATTATTGAAATTGGAGAAAGTATGCTACTGAATACTATACTAATACACTCTGATATAAAAATACTCTGATAAAATACTAATATACTCTGATATAAAAATACTAGCTGACCCGGCGATGCTTGTTTCGCCTTAGAGGCAATAAATCAGCAGATTTTGAGCTTATTAAGTTCAATTCTTTATTAGGATAATTAAATTAAATTAATGATAATATCACAATAAGCTGATAGAATTTCGAAAAAAACACATCAACCGGTCAACTTCAATATATCTCATTGTCAAATTTTCAACCATAGACAATATTACGTTTCTGTCAGTTGTGTTTTGTTGTACCACGTTTTATAGCGAGTCCCACTGGAACGGCATAAAAAGTATCCTATGTCCCTCTCCTGGTCCCAAGCTACCTCCCCACCAATTTTCAGCCAAATCGGTTCAGCCGTTCTTGAGTTATAAATAGTGTAATTAACACGACTTTCATATATATACTAGCTGACCCAGCAAACGTCGTTTTGCCACATAAATATATAGGGGTTGATCGTAGAGGGTTGTATGTATTTCTCATGCTGGAAAATTTAAATAATTATTCTAAATTAAAAACAAAAAATTTAGTCGAAAAAATAAACATTTAGGGGTGGACAGTAAAAAATAAAAATTTAATGGTGACCCTTAACATTTAGGGTGATGAAAAATAGATAGTAACCGATTCTCAGACCCACTGAATATGCATAAACAATTTCATAAGAATCGGTCTAGCCGTTTCGGAGGAGTATGGGAACGAACACCGTGACACGAGAATTTTATATATTAGAAACAGATAGTTTTAACCTGGTTGCATCAAATAAACTTAATTAGCGTTACCTCGAAATGTTATCTTGACCTCCTTTTAAACTCAGGTGACTAAAATAATATCCATTGTAATTTTCATTTATTAGTTTAAAACCGTTACAATGTAACTAAGAATTTTGTTGACAAAAATTAATGCAAAAAGTAAGGCTCATTATATTTTAAGCATTTACTTAAAGGCTTTGAATCTGGCTTTTAAGGTCGTTTCAGTCTATTGCTGTATATAGTGTTGATGTTCTGACAATACTCAAGTGTAGATTTCAATTTGAGCAATTCTACTTCTCCGAAACTGCTCGACCGATTTTAGTGCAATTACAAAGGCATATTCAGAAGATCTGAGAATCGGCGAACGTGTATTTTCATCAACAAAATGTAAAGGGTGGTCCACCCCAAAATTTTATTTTTTATTTTTTGATACAGCATATAAAAATACAAACTACCCCAAATGTTTACCCCTACTTTTTAAACACAATATATTTAAGTGGCAAAAACAAAATAACAGTATTTATATACATTACTTCTGCCAGTTCGTCGGTCTATCTATCTGCTCTTGCATATTTCCAAAACGCCTTTTCCGATTTTGACGGGACATTCATCGTTTAAGCTTAATACGGCGCGTAATTTTATACCGCGGTTTTTCTGAAATATTTCTATTGCGCAAACTCTACATAGCAACACTGAAGGAACTGTTCATTATTTCACGTTATTGAGAGTTGTTGTTAAATGGAGAGCAACCGCGACGACAGAGTATCGGGTTCGAGTCCCGGTCGGAACGCAGTTACATTTAAAAATATGTAATTTGTGTTCTGCCTCGGGTACGGGCTGTTTATGGCTGGACGAGTGAAAAACATAGGCATTTCGAGTATTAAATGTGGTGGGAGTAACTCCTAATAATTTATAAGTTCCGTCCGTGTCACTTACCACCGTTCATAGATGGAAAATTATGAATTGCTATGCGCGTTTCGATTTCAGTCTATGAATTTCCGATAACTCGAATTAAAAATAAATAAAGCCTTAAGTTTGGGAACGCGTCTAGATCTAGTGATCTTGAAAGGGTCCATGAGCGACAGAAATCGCTTAATATAATTGAACTGTATGCTCGTTTGCCTTCCTAACGCATAGAAAAAAGTTTATTACACGCGTGGGACAACTTAAACCTATCAGAGTCGTAATTTTGAGTGTTTAGAGAGTTCGTTAAGTCAAGTGTCGCTATACAGTGTTTACACTGTATATTTAATTCGGTTAATATAACTTTTGCCTGTCCGAGTTCGTTTGTTCCGGCTTATCTCTAATAGCCCACTGACTCGAACGGTAAACTTGGCTTTGTAGCATTATATTTAGGGATAACTAAATTACGTTCCGAACAAACGTCCATACTGAGTCACGCACGTTACCTAAAATACCTTCAAGTTGTCATATTAAAACTGTAAATTATCTCATGACGAATATTTAACAATGTCCAAGTCATTATAGCGAGTAATGACTGATAAGGAATCAGCTGATTCTAATTTCAAATGTCAATTGTGATTACGTATATCGCCAAATTATCTATGCCACGTTAAAAAAAGCTAGTTTATAATTGACCGGTCATCAAGGTCGAATGGAACAGACGGATTTTTTACGAGATAACGTTGCGGCTGACGTATTCTTAACAGATTAGAACGAGTCTAAGAATGTTGTGGTCTATTAATTCAATTAAAACTGAACACATTTTTTTAAGACATAGTCATACACAAAGTCATAGTTATTTATGTTACACTATCGTTTTCTTTAAACGGACCTACTGACGTTTACCAGAAAACTCGACATGAAATTAAATTGATGTGTCCGTTCGTAATATTAATATATACGTATTACTTCTATCCGTATGTTTGTCACTAAACTCCCCTTAAATGTCTGGACCGATGTTCATGATGATGTTTTGTGTGTGTTTTAAAAGGGATTCAAGAATGGTTTAATTGGAACTTTTTTTATTTAATGCGTGTATACAGAACGTCTATGGGACCCGCTAATATCGATACAATTTTCTATATGCATACGAAATAATACGTAAAAGAGAAACATAGTTTATAAAACTTTTGTGTGTTTGTTCCGGTTAAACTCTAAAATGACTGTGTCGATTTTGTCGAGTCAGTTGCAGAGAGCATAAGGAGTAGTTATGCTACTTTATTTCACCAATATCACTATGTATTTTTATAAAACACTGATGTGGAAGTAAAGTTACATAATAACTGAAACTAAACCCAGTATTTCCTAATGAAACTCATGTTACACCAACCGGCACTTGACGTGGCTAATTGCTATAATTAATATTACAAGAACGGCTATTAGACGCTATTTGTAAAATTAAGTTCTCGTTCCCTCTCCAATTTTGAAAAAAAAAACGAGAATCATCGATTTATCACATCAAAATGAGGACATTTAACGTGTAAATACATATATATATGAATATATGAAGCTTTATTAATTTCATAACACTATTTTTTAAGTTTGACTGTGGCTTTTAGTATAAATATCCTTTAGACTGAAACATTTGATTTTAAATGTATGTCTGTTAATATAAAAACTCATGACGTAACGTATTATAAAAATCTGTTATTTACAGAAGAATCTCCATTACCAGCGACTAATTCACTGTCAAATTGAAAAATCTACATATCTATACAAATAAATAATTTGTATGTATGTTCGTAATTTAAAAATAAGACTTCTTCAAAAAATAAATACAAAATATAAGAAAAATACACGCTTTAATTTTTTACGACAGTATGTTTCCCGCTACTATCCTAACCGGCTGGCTTTCATTTGCAGGCTAATGTCATAAGTTTGGTATTTTAATACAACACTAACAACGCGATTGACAGTAAAAATTACATAAAGTCGAACGTAACCCTTTTTTGAAGTTAGTTAAAAATCGACGCGAAACGCGAAATCGCGAGGCAGTGCTAGTATAATCAAAAAAAATACCAACCTGATGGGGATATCCGACGTAGCACTGATCAATATCCCACAGCCACACTTTATCCCAGAGGATATACAATCCGAACGTGAAGTTCACGACGTAGAAGGCGACCTTCCACGCGTTCTCGCAGAATTTGACGAGCGTCGAAGGCTTGTCCTGACTCCTGCGGAGCCTCCACCAGCGTTCCACCTGGCGCTCCGTCATATCCAGCTGCTTCGCTAGGCCGCATAGCTGAAAATCATTCCTTTAATGATGATAATCATACCGGTTCAATTAATATTTTGTAATAAACTACAAAATTTCTAATTGGTCAAACAGAGCAGCATATAACACAATAAATTGTATCAAAATCGATCCAGTCATTTCGAAAATTGATCGGAATAAACACATACAAAAATATAAATACTATTTCTGTTAATCATGCCCTCACAGGCATTGAGAGAATCAAGTTTGAGAATCAAACAGAAACTTCAATTTTAGTAATAGGTGTAGATAGATTACGAGGTTTTGACTAGGAAGACGCAAGATGTCCTGGCTGATAAATATCCGGAACCGGACAGGCATCAATTCGGTGGATTGTCCAGATTAGCTCTGAACAAGGACAGTTTCCGAAGTTTGACGGCTGATCTCCAGGAATTGGAGACGTCAGAACAAGATAGACAAATTGACGATATTCAATAAAATACTGTCGATACAAAGTTAACACGCATGAAAACACTTTTACACATGGCTTTCGTTAGCATAATATGTTCCACTTTTGATAATTTCTAAATATAAAGATCCAATTAAGGGTTTCCTGTTAAGAGTCATGGTTCTGCGTGTAATTTATGAAATTATATTTCGGGTCACGTATCGTCATTCATAGGCGGAAAGACGAGAAGTACTGTAATGTGCGTTATGACTTCAGTTTATAAAACTCCGAAGGCTCAAAATAAAATTAAACAACAAATGATCTCCAAGATCTAGTGGTCTATGAAGTGTCCAAGGGCGACAGAAATCACTTAATATAGGTGAACTTGATGATTGATGATGAACTCGCTTGCCATCCTATCGCACAAAAAACATATATCTAATATATATAAATCACGTGTCACGATGTTCGTCCGGGATGAACTCCGAAACTACTGAACCGTTTTTAACGTTTTTTCTTTATAATGAGTGCTATGCTCCAACTTAAGACCTAGGATAGTTTATTTATAAATTTATAGTAGTAATATGATTTAATTTGTATATTTGAGTGTCAAAATTATCCTTTAGCTCCAAACGATTCTGACAGATGACAATATC